>JAECUM010095398.1:0-21241 GCA_016617855.1 Megalonaias nervosa | reverse complement strand
TACGAGACTTCGCCAGGGAAACACCCCAAACCATTAACTTACCCAATCTGAACTCAGGTTCATCTTACCGCCATTATTAATACAAGCCCCTTCAGGGTATGAAAATGCTACATTTCCCGTTTCCTTTTAATATAACGAACTCTGCAAAACGTACGAAAATTATTTTCACAAGAACAAGCGTTGTTTCCGCCACATTCCAACCTTGGCATTTTGATAAACAAAACCCTTTCCTTTTTCACCTGACATAGTTATCAAACTGAACCTCATTAAGAATCCTTCATGTCCCAATCAGATGCATTCAACCACTAGGATTATTAAACATGCCGTAGATTTAAACTGGTACAAAGTCGCATGCATCTGCAAAATTCATTATGTTACGAATTGCATAATCAGTTACATCTTTGACAAACATCATTGATGGTCCAGCTGTAACTGACGAGTACGAAAATTGTCGCGGCAGCATCAACATTGTTAAAAATTAATCCGATTTCCATTCCATCAATGGAATTGCTTGCACTGTTGAAAAACGTTATTTTCTGTTGTTAACACATCCCACTTGGGCATTAGCATCATAAGTATTACCGGTGCCAATTTTCCCTCTATTTACAGGAATGTCTCAGCAGCAGGCAGGGTGAACAGATCACTTGTCTGAATTGTCATTTGTCTAAAACATAAGGTTCATACAGGGGCTGAAAAAATAAAGTCAATAACGCTAAACAGAACCTCCTAACTTTTATTATTACCGTATAGTTTGAAAAACGAATAATAAATCGTTTGGTTTAGCTCATTTTTATTATTTTATTTTTGACTTTTTTGTTTTTTATGTCATAATGCGTTTAGTTTACTCGGCGGGTCACTCAAATTTTGTCAGTCACCCTGCCTGCTGCTGTAATTAAATAATTATTATAAATATTATTAATATGGTTGTCATCGGAGAACCTCATTCAGCTAAATTAGCACGAGAACGACTAGAAGCAATTAGAAAATATTTACCTGTTTGTGATGCTGTCAAGCAACAATTACAAGAACGACAAGAATCTCATGTTGAATTTGAAGAGGATACAAAACAATTATTTAAACCTATTACAGAGACAACTAAACCTCTTCTTCCTGTTTTAGAGAAAACCGCTGAGGCAACTGAAAAAATAGCGGAGAGAACAAAACAGACAAAAAGACTTTTACGTGGACTTCCAGCTGATATAGCTGCTGCTCAACCAATATCAACGGCGCAAAAACAAAAAATTTTCTCAATGAGCAATGCTGAGCTACTTGATAAATTTAATAAGAACTTCACTGATACAATTAATGATATTAAAAACTTTAACAATTTAGCTAATTTTGCTGCTATGAGTTTTGGTCGTAGGGATAAATTCTTAAATCCTGATCATCAAAATATCATTAAATCCCGTGAACAATGGCAAAGAGTACTATACCGTATACGTGCTGACGTTGAGCAAATTAAATTAGATGATGAAATATACAGAGATTATAATAATGATTTTAATTATTACGTTAATTTAACAAAAGAAGCAGCAAGACGAGAAAGAGAAGCAGCAAGACGAGAAAAAGAACGAGAAAAAGAAGAAGCAAAAGAACAGAAAGAACGAGAAAAAGAAGAAGCAAGAGAACAGAAAGAACGAGAAAGAGAAGAAGCAAGAGAACAGAAAGAACGAGAAAGAGAAGAAGCAAGAGAACGGAAAGAACGAGAAAAAGAAGAAGCAAAAGAACGGAAAGAACGAGAAAAAGAAGAAGCAAGAGAACAGAAAGAACGAGAAAGAGAAGAAGCAAAAGAACGGAAAGAACGAGAAAGAGAAGAAGCAAAAGAACGGAAAGAACGAGAAAGAGAAGAAGCAAAAGAACGAAAAAAAGAAGAAGCAAAAGAACGGAAAAAACGAGAAAAAGAAGAAGCAAAAGAACAGAAAAAACGAGAAAAAGAAGCAGCAAGAGAACAGAAAGAACGAGAAAAAGAAGCAGCAAAAGAACAGAAAGAAAGAGAAGAAGCAAAACAGGGAGAAGCAGAAAGACCAAAACGAAAAAGTACAAGAATAAAACAAGCTGCTACTGAAACAACATCGGAATTACAACCATCATTATCATTACCACCACCATTAAGATCATCATCACCTCCTACTCCACTACAACAACTCGGATTACCTGATTTACCAAAACCACCATTTGAATATTATATACCTAGGGAGAATAAAATTAACAGAATAATTGATTATGTTGACGTACATAAAAAATTAATAGAATTACATTTAGATCGTGGCGATGATATCAAAGACTTAAGTTTTTTAGTTAATCCAATAAAAGAATCTAAAAAAGAATTAAAGAAAGTAGGAGTACCAGAATCTAAAATTGATGAAATTATTCCAAAATCTTATGATATGGGCAAAAAACCTTCTACTGGAGAAGGTCTCTCTACCGGAGGTGATTTTACTCTATGTCCAAATAACGTTATCTCTGACGTTGATCGACTAGAAATCCTCATCGGGGGAAAACGAGCTGGTAATAATTCTCCAGAAATAATTAATGAGGCGACTGATATTTGCAGACGGTTATTTACTGGCGGTATCATGGACGTTGATGTTTATCAGTCTCTTATTAATGAAATTGCCGATGACTACTATAGTGACTGAGTACGTAATTAAATACAATTACTATAATAAAATGATCGTACATAGTACTCAACGTGGACCAACCATGGTCAGGGTAATAAATTCACGATTACCAGTATACAAAACAAACTACGGAGATGGACTAGGTGATGTTGTTCAGGGTCTATTTAGAAGGATAGCCCCAAAAGCAATACCGATTGCAAAGCAACTTGGAATGAAAGCTATTGATGTTGTTCGTGAAAAAGGTATTGGTGCTATGGGTAATTTCGCTGGTAAAGCATTTTCAGCGATTAAAGATAGACTAGCACGATTAATACGACGAAAACCTCAACCTGTAAAATTACCTAGTACTGAAGTAATGCCTGCAAATGTCAGTAAAATAATAAATCAAGTTGCTAATCAAAAACTATCAGAGTTGGCTGATGTACCAATGTAAAAAAAAGAAAAAAATATAACCGCTAGTCTGATAGCAGGAAGTGGTCTTCGTTTTAGACGATAATAATTATAATAAAGATGTTCAAACGTATATCTGATCCAGCATTTGACATGGACGCACCAGTACTTAAAGATGAGTCTGTGCGTGATTATCAATATTATTCTTATGACGCTCGAATTCCAGATCAGCGTGGAAGAATTGAATTACAGATTCAGGATACAAGTAGGTATTTCTTACCCGCTGAGGCGTTTATTGAGGTAGAAGGTGAAATTTAAAATAACGCTGCTCCTGCAGCACCAGTAGCATATGGAGCTGAAGTTAGGGTTGGTTTTGTTAATAATGGCATTGTGGCGTTATTTGACAGCGCTACGTACATGATTGACGGAAAAAATATTGAATCAATCCAGAAAGACGTTGACGTTGCAACGACAATACTTGGCCTTGCAAGATACAGCGACGATTATTCAAGATCAACCGGTCCATCAATAATGTTTGTAAAGGATACTTCTAACCACCCTGACAATAGAAATCAGATTACTCTACAGCCCAATAATCGAGCTGTTCCTCCTGTTGCTGCTGCTATTGAAGATCTATATTTTCCAAATCCAGAATTTAACTTAGGATTTGCAGCACGTAGATCAATGTTGAAAGATAATAGAAGGTTGTTTTCATGTGCGATTCCACTATCACATATATTTGGATTTTGTAAAAATGTCAGAAAAGTCATTTTCGGAGCTAAGCATACAGTTGTACTTGTACGAAAAGCAACCGACAACGATGCAATATGGAGACCCATTGGTGATCCTGGTAAAGTAATTCTGACAAAACTTTCATTATGGATGCCGGTGATGACTCCAACAATATCTAAAGAGGAACATCTACTTTCTTTTATGAATCAAGGTGGTAAATCAGCATTATCGTGGTTAACAATGACCACAGATGCTATCCAGAGTAATATTAATGGTTTATTTACATGGCAAATAGCTTCTCAGCAAGGTGTTTCTGCGCCACGACATATATTTATTGCGCTTCAAGATGCTGCACGGGTGGATGATCAAACGCGTAGTATTATGATATTCGACAATCTTGGTGTTTCCGAGGTTTCCTTAAGAATAAATGGACATCAAGAACCATCCGAGGATATTTTATTGAATTTTGAACAAAATCATGTAGCACGTGCATATCACCGTCTGATGACGTTCATGGGACGTGATCAAAATATTGATACTGGTTTACAAATATCACAATTGGATTTTACAACCCTATATCCAATTTATTACTTTTCGCTCGAACATTTAGATTTAGCCAGACAGTCAGTAGTCGATATACATTTTCGAGCTCGTGTTAACAGAAATATTATAGATATTCCTAATTACAGAGCAATTGTTGTCATACTCAGCGATAAATCAATGTTACTTGAAGGTGTTGGTGGACGAATGCGAGTAGTTGATGTTCCAGTAGAAAACATGTAATTAGATCGTTTATGATAATTATAATGTCGTATAATCACGTTAGTGTTAGTCTGACTCCTGGTCAGATTAAAAGGATACAATCAGCATCAAAAAATGACTGTGGATTAAAAATATCGCTAAAGAAAGATCAGATGAGCGGTTCAAATAAATTATCTCTTACAGAACGTCAGCTCGGGCATTTCAATGAATCCAAAAAATCAAATAAAGGTATAAAACTTAATCTTTCTGCGGGTGCCATTAAAGATATAATTAAGACAGGTGGTATATTTCCACTTCTTGCAGCAATACCAGCATTAATTGCCGCTGCAGCCCCAGCTGTTGCAAAAGCAGCTGCATTAGGCGCTGTTGGAACAGCTGCTGGAATGGCATTAAAGAAAGCAACAGGAAAGGGAATCAAAAAAAAAAGGGAAGGGGTCTAAGATTACCAGGGACTCCACATTCCTGGTACGGAAAGGGCCTAAGATTACCAGGGACAGTTTACTGATATCTCCTATGTCCAATTTTGATTTACTAGATGCTGCTAAAAAATTAAAAATAAAACATTTTAGAGGAGTTTTCATGCGTGATCAATTACCAAAACAACCAAATAACATTGAAACCGGTATTATTAATCTCGATGAAAACTCTGGTCCAGGCACGCATTGGGTCGCTTATGCAATTGATCCACGTGGAATTATTTATTTTGATTCATATGGACCAGCTCCACCAAAAGAATTCTTAAAGTATATTAGCGGCTATCAAAGTACTCCAATATGGTATTCAACGTTACCAACACAAACATTAACCGATCCACCAATATGTGGTCGAGAAGTACTTAACGTACTTGATGCTATATCAAAATCAACAAAACTACCCCACAAAGTTGTACATGAATATACTACGATGTCACATTTAAACAGACATTAGTAAATATAATGGTGGATATTTATGGAAGATCTTCTCGTGGTAAAGGTCATCAGCAAGCTGATTTATCTAAATACGCAACTTTCGATCAGCTCAGAAATGAAATTGATGATTTATTAAATATAACCAGTGTGGATCAAAACGAAGTAGTTGTTTTTTAGGATAAAGAAGGACGATTAAAAACTAGTAATATACAACTGCCAGATGTAATTATACGAGTTCCTAATGCGGTTGTTAATAATATAGTTACTTTTACTGATTAGGGTAAAATACAAGATTCCGGTACGTCAGTCAGTGATTATATTAAGAAAGCTGGTGATTCATTTACAGGTTCAATTATTATGAATCAAAATAAAATTATAGACCTTGGAAACCCAACCGCAGATACAGACGCCGCAACAAGGAAATATGTCGATGATCAAGAATCTAAATACGTATTGGCCAACGGCGGTATAATGCGTGCATTTCTCAACATGAATAATAATGGCATTAATAATCTTAGGACACCGGAATATGATTTTGATGCTACAACGAAGAAATATGTAGACGATAGCAACATTCCTATTTCAACTTCGTTAAAAACAATCGGTGATGAAATGACTACACTTAGTACTACTTTTCCAAACATGTAGAAACGTTCTTAAATTTTCGTAGAAATGTAAACAAACCCATTAAAGAATTTTTTGGGGAACAACCAACCTTTGAAATAAAACTAGCCGACATTAACACGAAACTCAATGATATTGTCAGTGGAATACCTAATATTGTTCAAAAAAACTAATCTAATTAAAATTCCACACGGACAAATTAAAAATATCGTAT
Organism: Megalonaias nervosa; assembly: GCA_016617855.1. Lineage (NCBI taxonomy): Eukaryota > Metazoa > Mollusca > Bivalvia > Unionida > Unionidae > Megalonaias > Megalonaias nervosa. Next base: position 14,990 of record JAECUM010095398.1, on the reverse strand, counting down.
ATACAGTAGCATCAGGATCATCAACATGGACACCACAAAATAACACACTCGAACATACCGCAGAAGTAACTGGGTTATACAGGTTATCTATATACGATTCGGAAATTAATGCGGCAACTTCATTATCACCGAATGAATATCGTAATCCTCTATTGGTGATGATAACCAAGAACATCAAAGAAATCTTTACGCTGATATCAACGGAAATACCTCCGAGACGTTACTGGTGGTGCCTAGAATTCGTAGCTGAAACTTAATTAAATGACGTTGTTAGTATAATGGATCAACCTCAGTCTTGCATCGACGTTCAACGTTACAGATGCAATCAGGTATGTGAGCGTCTCACTAAACTAAATAATTTTATCGACTATTATAACACGAAAATAAAAAAATACAAAAGGCGTATAGTTGTCATCGATGTAGTTGTTTACTCGGTTTCTGCTGTTATTACTGGAACAGGATTATTATTATCAATGTTGACGATGACAGCACCTACTGTTATAACCATTATTGTTTCAGCATCAACGACTATTGCTGGAATTCTCGGTATTATAACCAAAAAGATAGATACTTGTACAAATGCTAAATTACACGATTATATGATTAAATTACATACAGTTGCAGATGCATGTTCTAAATTATCTTTGTATATTTCTTCGTGTGTCAGTGATGGTGAAATATCCGATACTGAATTCGCGATGATGATGAAAACCTATGATGACGCTTTTAAGGTGATCGCTAATGATTTTAATGAATTAAATAACAACAATAATAATAATGACAGACAGGGAGTTACTTCAGCAGATCGTTACTAATACAACTCCGTCACAAACTACTATGATATCGTTAAGTTCGACCAATCCTGTGTTTAGTGTCAATTTTCCAACATCAATTCCTGCAAAAGAAATAGCATTAGCGCAATTGCGAGTTTATTATAGCTGGCCCAATATTAGATCAAAACCATTTGGTGGACTACAGCCAAACAATTCATCAATATTCGCTAATAAGAATAAACCAGATGGAACTCCTGATTGGCAAGTAGTTAGTATTCCAACGGGTAGTTATCAAATAGAACAGATTAATGATGAGTTCCAAAGCAGAATTAAATCTATTACAGGAAAAGAATCTAAAATAGCAATTACTGTCTACGAACCAACACAATCTGCGGTTATTGAAATAAATTCCCCTGATTACTCTGTAGATATTTATCAAAGTTCGATCAGATCAGTGTTAGGATGGCCTGATGTTCCACCTGTTTATAATGGAGTTTCAGAACCAAAAATAGAAGAATTTAAAATGAGTGAAGAAAAATTCATTAAAGATCCAGAATATCGAGGAAAACAACCATGGAGTAATAATACAAGATTTGGATTACCAAACGAAGATAGATATTACTTTACCGATTTTGACGGTAAAAGAATCCCCAAGTTGAATAAAGCATTATTTATTGTTAACACAGACACCAGGACGAAGATTAGTTACTATACTGTTGATGTAAGATTTATTAAACATTTTTTAGATACTCTTAAATCTGAATACGATAAAACGTTTAATGATTTAAGAAATTTACTTATTTCATTATCACAACATTATAATGAAAATGTAAAGCAGCAAATAATCGAGTCAATAAAACATTTAAATGGTATCTTGTTCGATTTATACATCGTCAATCGAAGTATTATAAACACCGCGACTAAACTCGATGGAAATCGTTACACAAATCCAGAATCTAAACAAATATTTCTTGATCATTATAAAATAACAGAAAAAGATTTACAAACATTTGTTATACCAGATTTAAATAACGCTGAAATGAAGAAATCATTAAATGATCTTATTGAAGAACACTTTAAAAGAATATATGATTCATGGAAAAAAATAGCCCCACCACCGGTTATACTAAAACATAATAACAATCCCTTTGGTGCCGGACGCCATATCTCACCTGGTATTGTAAATATAACAACACCAATTGCAGTCAATCTGGTATGTGACGTAATTGATGACAGTTATCAGGTAGATCTTTCAAAATCTAACCAGGCCCAACAAGGGTATATACTATATTCATTTAGCCCTAAAGATCCACCAGGGTGGTTAATTGTATCTGAACCAATTAACCCCGTGTACCTGCGAGTTCATAATCCATTTCTGACAAGAATAAATTTCAAACTCACTGACCAGGCAGGAAACATTTTGCATCTAAGACAAGAGTCTCTTAATATTAATTTGTATATACGCTCGTAGAACGTCCGATTATTTAATCAGGGGACAAAAAAATAATCTGATGAGTAAATACATGAATAATAATCAATTTCTATGATTAAAGCAATTGTATATATAATAAAGCGAGATAACTTGGCAATCTCTCTCTGCAGAGTAAATTGAACGATTATTTCCCTTACTACTACGTTCGATTTACAGACAACAAATACTTCTTGTTTTTCGTTAATTATTTAGTGACTTATTTCTTTTTCTGTAGGTGATTAGCTGTTAGTAAAGCATCAATTTGTAACAGAGAGGATATTGATGCATCTTTTAACTCTGATAACCTTAAATTCACGTCGGTTTATACGAGTGCGTAAAGTTATTTTTAGCTATAACACATGTATTTGACCTTAACGAACGATAACTCTTACAAAAAAATGTAATGTGCGATTATTTTATACAGTATATATAAATAATGTTTGTAAATTAAGTAAATATACGCTACAGTTGTACAATAATTGTGATTTTATTCAGTATATTGGTCGTACGTAATTTGTCTGCTTATTCAGTGTTGGGTTAACTACATAATAATTTTAAAACGTCTATATGTATGAATCGGAAAATGGCTCAGTGGTATAGTTGTTGAACTATAATACTGACGACCGTGGTTCGATTCCTGTGGCTGACGAGTGTCGACAGTATTCGGAACGATGCCATTTTATATATAAGGTTGGGGAGCTCAGCCCCAACGAATTCAACCCCTCATCACGTTAAACAACGTGGTGAGTGCGTTTTGCACTTACCCCGGGGTTTGATTTGGTGAGGGGTTATTGAATTCGCAATACAGAGCTCCCTAAAATAATCAGTAGCATGCCTGAGCTCTCTACCTCATTTGAAAGACCCCCACAAGGAAACATTCAGAAAGAATGCTAACCAAATAGAAACAGAACATGGAGTGCCAATAACGGTCATAAGAAAGACATCATCATGCAAAAAAGGACTCCATGAAAGACACAAAGGCTATCAGGGGGCTAAGTGACGGGTAACCGCTTAGGATGCTACTGATTATTTTTGATATTTTTAGGTCAAACATCAAGGTCAAAAGTTAATGTCAATTATTTTTTATTTTAAAGAAATAATTATTATATAATGAACCAAGAAAACATTAATGATATTATTTCTGCTATTAAAAATTAAAACATAACGGAATAAATCTATCTGATAATCTCGATCCTGAAAAAATATTATGCGATTATGAAATATTAAAACAAAGAAAAATTGACAATAAATACACATTACCATCCAATTATAAATTTGTAAAATCAATTTATCAGTCTATGCTTGAATCATTAGCTATGGTAAATGACAAACAGGTAAAGCTATTTGCGCCTCTTGCACGTTCGATCGAAAATATCAGATCCGAACTATCTCGTGAATACGAGAAAAAGAAGATCGTTGATAATCGTGTAATGCAATTAAGAAAAATTATATTATTTGATTCTGTCAAAAGTGAGAGTGACACTGAGAGCAGCGACGGTGAAGGTACCCATGGCAAAATATAGAATCGAACTATATACAATTTATTTATTAAGAGTACAGAGTTAGATATATTCAAATATTATATGCTGGTTATATTTTATTGAAAATGTTGATCTAATAATATTATCTGCAACGCGTTTTACTGAAGCAGAATTGATGCTAAAATGTTTTGCAGCCGCATTAATTGATGGGAAAGTTATTTCCTGTCCTGTCTGTATATTTACAGACCTAATAACTCTTGCGTCCTTAAAATGATTATTAACACCATTTTTTCCACGTGCAGAATTCTGACTAGGTGTAATAGCTTGCAGGTTAGATAACCGATTATTTTTGGGATCTCCATCAATGTGATCAACTACAAGTCCATTTTTAACGACCCCAAAATAACATTCGAATATGAATTTATGAGATAGATATTTTTTTTCCTCTAGCAACATTAAATCTAAAATAACCAGCATTATCAAAATTACCGACTGGTTTTTTCAATCTACAGTTTCTGATTACACCATCTCGAGACGCTTCATAATTTGTATATTCTGGATGTTTAACAAATTCGTATTTATTACGAAATGCTTCTTTTCTTAATTCTCTTATAATATCATTGTCGATCATTTCATCATGGGTCTGATTTGTCTGAGTCATTTTATATAATAATATTATTTGTCTAAATCATTGTTTTGAAATCTAACCAGATAATCTTCTACGGTTTGTATAGGAGATTTACTTGGCGATGTATTTTTTTTGTCATAATATCGTTTTAGTTCCCTGTATTTTTTTCCGCCACATTTTAAACACAATTGAGTTTTTCCTCTGACTCCAACACCACACTGAATACATGGTATTGGTCCTGTACTTCCATTTTTGAAACTTTGTGCATGATTTCCGCAGTATTTGTTCACGCACGGTTTATTACAAAGAGAAGTATATCCAATTCTGAGCCAAGCACATTTGTTCTTTGTTTCAATCATTATATATATACTAAATTTTAATTTAAATACTTGTCTTAATTATATGAACGAATTATCCATGATTAAACCTAAAAGAGCCAGATTTGATCTTGACAGACTATCAGAATATAAATATAGTACTTTGATGTAAGATCTAGCTTTAACAAATGAGGATGTAACCGAAAGTATTCGTGAAGCAAAAAAGGAATTTCGTGAGGATGGCGCTGCTTATGTATGGTCAACATTCAGAGTTGGAAATGTTACTAATATGATGAATGACGAACGAGGAAAAGTAATTATTAATCACCTTGATGATCAAAAATATTTTATTTTAATAAAATTTATTGTAAATACAGAAGAAGATATTTGGATTATTCGTGACAAGCGTGATCCAGTCCGTGTGCAGTCAGGAAATAATATTGTTCTCTTAAATAATAAATCTAAGCCCGGAATACTAACCGGTGTTGATAAATTATATTATGAACGTGCATATCCAGTTACTGCAGTCGTATATGCAATATATCCGCTGAATAATAAACCTGACGTCGGGGATCTAAAGCCTATGAAACTGTCAGAGTCAAGAATAAACTGTGTAGCTGAACGAGTTACAGAACATTTTACAAACGCGATACGTGGTAATGGTTTAACAGATTTACGACGTAAAAAAATAAATACTTGGGCAGAATCAGTTAAAGATACCGGAGCGTCTATCAAAGATGTCGCTGAACTAGAAAAGAAATTAAAATTTCCAATAACGGTAAAGACGTTAACCGGAGAGATTTTATATAAACCAAAATATGAATCAAGAGGAGCTCCAATAGATATTATTGATCATAATTCGCACGCATGGACCTCAATGGTTATTTCAAAGTTCAGAATATGATCATTACGATCAATTTGTACGACCTAATGGTGATATTTACCGTGTAGAATCTCTTAATGTAGAAATGGAAAAGAAATATACTTCAGACGATGTCAAAGTTAGACAATTATTAAATAATTGTTTTACTGTTCCATCCGTAGCGGCTCATTTCGCTCAGGAGAAAAATTTATGGAAACCAACACGATCGGAATTTCTTGAAGACATTCATAAAAGCTGCGTAGAATATGGACACGGAGGATTATGGAATAATAAATATAAGTGTAATGACGTTATATCCGTCGATATGGTAGCGTGTTATCCTGGAAGTTTTCTTGGATACGGAGAATGTTCTGAATACTTTAAGAGATTCGGACATCCATCACACGAGGTGACCAGGGTTGCGATAAACGGACATTTACCAGATTTTGATTTAACCGGATTTGCTCATGTAGAATCATTCGAGTTTGCAGAAAATCTCCATCCGATTACTTATACTTGATTTGGAAGACATTTTTCAGAAAAATGTTGGGTTCCAATAGTACTATTGCGATATATGCTTGATGTTGGAATTTTAATATCTTTACAGGTGAGTGAGGCGATTATATCATATAGTCCACAGAAGCAAGTTTGGTTACCAGAACCAAATAGATTTAATATTGATGATGCCAGGAAAGAATTTCCTGATCTTAATGAAGATGACATTATTAAAATTACCAATAATATACGTAAATGCAGGGACGAGCACGATGAAAAACTTGCAAAAGATCTTGGTAGAAAGATAATTGGTAAATTTACTCAAGGAGGAGCATATGATCATAAAAGACACTGTACAAGATTAATTATGGACGATGCTGAACTCGATTTTATAATAGCTGATACAACAGAAAAAAATACATTTATAAATCGGAGTAATGCTTATTTGTCAGACGGAAGCAAACTAGGTACAATTGTGAGTTATCTTGATGGTGACTCACCACAATTTACTCATTTAAGATCATCTATGTTGGCATATGTTTCTATAAATCTACTGTCTATGATAAATAGATTTCTCGTGATGCTGTCAGAGTCGCCACGGATTCGTTTTATATAAATAAAAAATATACGGATTTATTAAAACCGCTACTTGGTAATGGTGAATGGGGGTCATGGAGAATAAAACAAGAAAATATACTTAGTTATTCTGAATCTGCCGACGTAGAAATTAAGGAAATATATTACAAAAATAATAAAATATCAAAATCATCAGCACCATCTGTATATGATCCTGTGGCTAGACATAAAACTGTTTATCTTAACGGATGCGGTGGTTCAGGTAAAACAACTCGTGCGATTAACTTATTTATGAATAATAGTTCAGATATAATTGTTTTGACACCGACACATAAACTCGCCAGAGAGATAAAAGAGCGAGGAGTAAAATCGTGTACTTATCATAGTTTCTTTAGATGGTGTGGAGACACATGGACTCCTGAGCGAATGGGTGAGAAATATATACCTAAATGTATTATATGGGACGAGATATGCACGGTGTCGTTAGAAATATTAAAAACATTTCTTGAATGGTTATTGACGAAGAATACTGCTATAATAATGTGTGGTGATCATGGTCAACCACCACCTTTTATTGGACAGTCTCCACATGAATGGCTGAAGAATAACGTAGATTATTACGAGGAAATAAATGATGACCATAGAGCTATTGATGAACCGCTGAAGGAATTTAAAAGGTTAATCAGACTTCAGCCAGACAGAGTACAATGTGAAATAATGCGAGGAGTAATTCCAGAGACTTCTTGAATGATTTTCTAAATTTCTGGAATCCCGCTGATTTAATAGTTGCAAGTAGAAAGATAGTTCGTGATGAACTACAGGATAAATTATTTATGTTACATAAAGAAAAGTTTTCAGATCAACCAGTACCATTATGTTATCGCCCAACAGATACTCGACGACAGAATATTGATGTTGAAATTCCTGGTGGTGGAATACAGAATCTTGTCTTGAACGATATTATTTTAGTTAATATTAATGTCGTTGAGAATGCGCTGAATATGAATAAATCACCGTGGACGTTAGGATATGCTATAACTATTCACTCATCACAGGGGTTAACTATTTCTGATACAAATATCTGGATTATAGATGATCGGATCGAATGGTCGAATTTAGTCTATCTCACAGTTTCTCGAGTCAGAAGAATATCTCAACTACATAGGGTTATTATGAATTTTATAGAAAATAATGATCAAACTGTTAGCAATGACGTAATAAAAAAAAAACTATCTGGTTATAAGCAGTGCGATAAAAAAAACAAGCGTGATTTTGATATTGATGTTGAATTTATTATAAAACTAAAAACACAACAGAATAATAATTGTGCAAGCTGTAACTGTAATATGTTATGGCAATATTCGAATAATAATCCAAGACAATTTACCGTAGACAGAATTAATAGTGATCTTGGTCATACACGTGATAATGTGATGCTGACCTGTCTTGAATGCAATCGACGTAGAGGTTCTGGTTATGTAATTGTATGTGGTGGTAATTGTGTGTCTTCAGGGATTACCTGTAATTGTTCACGTACAAATCCACGTTGAGGGGCTGTAGAATCTAGTCTGTATGTTGGAGGTCTACCAGTGGATCTTACCACGCTAGAAATTGTATGTGTAGTCACGCTCCAGATAGGATCGGTTGCTCTTTTTTTACCACCTTCAAGTTCGCCAGGTTCATATAAATATCTTACAGTTACATTACCTAATACTGGTTGAGGTTGATGTATGTCATTGCTACGGGGTATATATTTTTTTGTGATCGCATTAGAAGGTTTCATGGAAGTTGCACGAGTAATTTCATTATTTAATGCAGCTATCACACTTGGTAACCTTGCAACCCATTCACGAGATCTCTCACCGGATTTAAAGTTAGTAGATATTTCTTTTGCATATTGGTATCCAAATAATCGCTCAGCAAGTGTTCGATTAAATCGTTCAACGATTGCCTGATCTCGATGAATTTCAGTGTGTCCTCGTCTGATTTTAACTTTACGTTTCTTCATTAACGATAATACTGTACCAAGAAATTCTTCGCCAGGATCAACCTGTAATAACTGTGGCCATCGCAAAGGTCCTCGCTGATAAATTCGTTCAAACGCAGATGCAACTTCAAACGCTGTCTTTGTTGATAATGGTTCAGCTTCCTTATATCTATTTGCAACATCAACGACAGTTAATGCGTATTTGTATGTGCGTGACTGACGTTTACCAATTTTAATGGTATCGTGTGGTAAAAATAAAATATCTGCTTGATGAACCTCATTAGGGACGCTGACATCAAAATGTGCATATTGAATATTTTTAGGTGGTGGTAGATAAATTTGCCATATTGCCTGTCGTGCTAACCACGCTGCAGCAACAGAACGTGAGACTTTTGCTGCTTCAGATAATTTAGTAATAGCTGATCTACCTCTCCAATATCCTCTTGGGCTATAATAAATGGATTCCATTATAATATTTATATAATTAATTACCAGCCCCTAACATTATTTTACTTTTCATGGCAGATTTTACTAGAAAACTAGCTAATTTATCTCTGATAGATTTATTAGGTATAGAATTTAATGCATGAATCAATTTTACATCTGCGAGATGCCTTTGTTGTAAATCTTTACTTTTATACGCAACATCATGAACATGACACGCTTTATCAATCTTATTTACTGGATGCTCTCCTGATCTTGGTTGATCTTAATCATCAAGTCGGATATCGAGTCGAGTTCCAGGACCACAATAATTATATCCTGGTAAGTGTTTTTCCCCCGGATATTTAGCCCACGGAGTTCCTGGTAATTTTCCTAATAAAGCGGCTATATCTCCACCTGTCTTTGTTTTAACAAATTTGTATTTCTTCGTGCCACATTTTACACATTTGCCCGTCAGAGCACGTCGTTTATTTTTTGTTGTTATTGTAGTTAATTCAGCAGTGGGTGTAGATGCTCTACATCGAGCACAATATAGATTCATATTATTTATTATATGGATATAATTGACTTTTCGGCGACACGAAAACAAGAGCCAGTGAAGCATCATCCAGCATTACCAAATTCGATAAGGATGATTATAATAGGTCCATCTGGATCGGGTAAAACACAACTATTATTAAATTTAATAATGAGGTGGTTAAAATGGAGTAAATTGTATTTAGTAGCACCATCCGTAGATGATCAACACTGTTACGAAGTACTTAAAGATTTTAATGAAAATGCAAAATTGCTGAATGAAGACGGTGATGATGTTGTTGACTTTATCACCGATATTGATGAAGCCCCATCTGTAGATGACCTAAATGGATTTATTAATAATTTAGTGGTGTACGATGATATTATGTTGGACAGACAAACAAATCCAGCTAGAATATTTTCTCGAGGTAGACACAAGAATACGGACGTGATTTATGTTACACAACGATATACACAAATACCTAAAGTGATCAGAGACAACTGCAATATTTTGATTGTGTTTAATGGAGTAGATAATTATACTTTACAGAATATTTATTATACTTGGTGTTCGGGGGATATGGATATGATGAAATTCAGAAACTTCTTTTCAAAAGCACAAGCTGTTCCGTTTGGATTTATTACAATAAATCTACATGACCCAAGATCTAGATATCGTGTAGGTCTAGATAAAATCTTTGGTTAATTACAGCAGCAGGCAGGGTGACTGACAAAAATTGAGTGACCCGCCGAGTAAACTAAACGCATTATGACATAAAAAACAAAAAAGTCAAAAATAAAATAATAAAAATGAGCTAAACCAAACGATTTATTATTCGTTTTTCAAACTATACGGTAATAATAAAAGTTAGGAGGTTCTGTTTAGCGTTATTGACTTTATTTTTTCACCCCCTGTATGAACCTTATCTTTTAGACAAATGACAATTCAGACAAGTGGTCTGTTCACCCTGCCTGCTGCTGCCTCAAATCTAAGAAAAAACCTTGACGTGTCCTGCACTTCTAGTTCTATTTATAATTGATTGCGGTCCCTGTCCGGGTGTAAGTAATACCGAAAATCTCTTTTACTTCAATCTACCAACACAGGTGTACCCGTGTCGAATGCTGGATATGATGTATCTTTGAACTGAGCCATGGTGAAACTGTAGTTTCCACATACATTTTATTAACGTATACATTAGCGACAAACATACACTTACATTACTTCTCATCACAGGAAATAACTTGGGATTCGGTGTTGGCAAAGAGCAGGATCGAGTTGGAACTGGTTACCGATATTGACCAACATCTGTTTATTGAGCGCTCACTTTAAGGCAGAATGTCGATGGCAACTCACCTATACGAGCGAGAACAAATGCCAAACATAGGATATTACCCAGCTGCCCCTCAGCAGTTACATCACGTATCTTTATACTAATAACCTTCATTGATTGGCAATGAACTATTCACAGACATGAAAAAGTCTAATTATAAATCATTTGTTGCCGCCTGTCGCTTTGTCTCGTTGAAATCAATATCACACTTTATTCAAGCCTCCTGACTGAATTTAAGACAAGGTGAATTTTAACTAGCCGCAGTTCCAAGTCTAGACACTGTATCGGAGTTTTCTTCGCACAGTGTCTGCTCGCAAATCCAACATGATATAGGAGCCATAGAGTTCTCTCTGTTTTACGTCAGATTATTTTGTGTGGGGGTAGAACGCGACTCGAGTAGCTAACGTCTCCTAGCAGACTCTGTATGAAATATTCACCAAAATGTTCTCCGCGATAAAGTTTTATTGTTAACACAAACGACTTTGTAATCATGGGACGTGCTCCTGATATTTTCTTGTTGATGATGTTCCTGGACTGCTATATACACCTGATATGGGTACAAGCAGTGACTCATAGTTAGCATGAATTATAAATGGCACACGTGCCAAACGGCTGAAGTTTTCAAATTTTGAACCGTTATTATTTTTATCAGGATGATAGCTCTCATGACGTTGGTACAATCGCTGTCATGCGCACTAAGACGTTTCTCGTTAGAAAAAGCATGGAGACACTTTCGGCAATAGTACATGTTGCACTTGTGCTTGTTGAGTTGGCCACTCATCAACCCTGCGAAATGTTTGATTCGGCAGTAATGGGCATCCTTTTACCGTCATGGATGTAGAACAAATCAACCTCGGGTTCAGATGCCGATGAAGAATAATGTAGGGGATAAATACTTGCGCTGTCACTAACAAAATAGAACAATTTACTGAAATATTTAGCCTATGAGTTTTGATACTTCATTCACTTGAATTGGAAAGCAATCCGGTAAAATTCAACATACATTAATATGCGACATAGTTGATCGCTGTTAGGATTTTCTGCGTTAGGACACAATGCAGATAAAATTTGCTCTACTCGTGGTGTTTGCAAAAGCGGTATTACAAGAGTGCGACAAATATACGGCAAAAACTTGCATGCTGTTTACATCAAACGGATATATTTTGATCTCATCCGTAAGGTATCTACGATGTCATCGAGATTTTGACGCATAGCCTCCAGATTGACGCTAGGCAAACAAACACTAAACTAGTTATATTTAAACACTGGATAAATTAGATTTTATCGTTGTAAAGTGTAGTAACTTGCAAAGACATAGCTTTCAAAACTAGGATACAAGGAGGCAGCTTAATGTGGCTGGTGGTCTAAATAAAGGGAAAATATTAGAACAAAGTTTTATATTTCGTGCATTGTGCCTTGAACCATTTATTAGGATACCAAGAAAATGGTTAGGGATTTCAAATCATGATTGAATAATTAGTAAAATGCAGAAAACTTTATTACAAATTGTGATACAATAGATCGTTCACCATGTACAGAAATACATGTACGCAGAGCATATGAATATTCCAGATATTAATTTTAGGGAACATCGTAATGTTTGGGACTAACATTATGTCATTATTATTATCAACAAAATACAAGGAGAACTGTGTTGTTACTTGTATTATAAAAGGCTGCATATGGCCAACACAGGCCTTCGTACCTTTCGTTTTGGAACTGCGGTCAAAGTTGTTGGCGACTATCTAGAATCCATTTTATTTGCAATCTTTATGTGCAGAAAAAAGCTAATGTTCAGTTTCTCCAAATTTCGTTCAAAGTCAGCTTCTTCTTGCCACTAAATGGCTTATTAATAAGTGTCAGTGGCGTTTCATTTTCACTACATACAGATCCCATATTTATGTACACTGCATCAAAGTCTCTGGAAAAAAAAGGTATTTAACTGTTATTATTATAAGTTATTTTTTTTTTCACTCAATCACTGCTAAATGGTACACGATACGTAACAGAAAGAAATGGTCATCACTATTGCCATGCATTTAGTCATTCTTTTCACAATCGGAGTACTTCCTCATCCACATGCGCTGAATTATGCATGATCAATAACCCTTAATCAGCAATAAACAAATGGTACAGACCTTGAATGAATCTAGTCATGTGCTTGACATTCACTTATTGTAGCTAATAACACCAACTGTAACCTCTTAAAATATAGATACTTCTAGATTACCCCGACGTTCAGTAATCTTCCTCAATAAAATTAAAGACAAATTGTTGTGCTTATTTACAACACCAATCTCGAAAGCCCTCATCAGACTGTTCTGTTATGCATTCCAATTTATTTACAGGCGTTTCACGTGTCGCTCTCTATGTAAGCCGATGAATTACATAATTTACGTAGTATTCCAAGAACTCGTGTACTTTTGCAGACGAAATCTGATAAGACATGTGAAGTATTATATAAATACTGCGTGTGTGCAATGTGTATATTTCATTATGATTTTATTATGAATGTCTAAATAAAATTCTTTAATACAGACAAAAGGTCCATATTCAAGGCTACACAGGCAAAATACAGAACTATAAAATTATAGTTATGTTACATCTTAAGTAGAGTCAACTTTATCTTCTAAGATATGAATCTGACTATTCGATTCTTTAATCAATTGTCACCCGCTTTTTATTAACTATTTTTAATACTTGAATTACGAGAAGACACCATACTTTGGTGTACTCATAATTGCCCTACCCAATATAAAACGAGATACCTATTTCCTCATAAGTTCAAAAATTGATCGGATGCGATCATTAACAAAATGAATGATAGAATATAAGGTTATTTGTTTAAATAAAAATGGTTTTATAGTTTCATATACTATCTCGTTGTGATTCGAACCCGGGTATGCTGGTAAGGCACGAATCGCATTGCAAAAACCGACCTCTATACCATCTCGATCATGCACACGTCACCAAAAGTTAATGGGATATGAATCTGTGCGTGGCAGACACACCAGCAAATCAAGCCATTAGTTTATTCTCATCTTACCCACTCCAGATTCCAACAACGTTAATCAATGTACATAGAGGTTATTAAATTTAAAAAAAATGATCCTACAAAGTCGAGATTTTGGTGATGCGTGCATGGTTGAGACAGTCTTGTTAAGAATCTTTCGCCTATCACCCTGAAAGACCACGGGATCTAAAAATATCTCATCAAACTTTGAAAAATATAATTCGTTCATAATGCTTTGATACCGGAAAAGATTGGAACGACAGTGTTCATTTACAGTTGCCTGCTCTTGGGGAATCAGTTCGAGAATCTTTAGGACTTAGTCCCTTTCAACTAGGTTTTGGACATACCGTCCGTGGACCATTGAAGTTGTTAAAAGAGAGACTTTTTTAAATGCAGATATAAATACTAACCTTCTGGACTAATTTTCAACATAAGTTGTCAAAAGCACGTGAAGTCGCAAAAACTAATCTGCTTTCTACTCAGTCGAAAATGAAATAAAGGTACGATAAAAATGCAAAGAAAAGAAATTTTTAGCTCGGTGATAGAGTTCTGGTTCTCTTACCCATACCACAAATTCCTTTTGAGTTACAATATACTGCGGATTTTAGACAGTTGAAAAGAAAGTAAGTGACTTTGACTATATCATTAATGCTCCTGGAGGCGAAAAAAAAAAAAAAAAAAAAAAAAAAAAAAAAAAAAAAAAAAAAAAAAAACCAACAAAAAACAATCTTGCCATATGAATATATTAACGAAGTATGTTGATAGAGATAGCCAAGTTGATCATACAGTCGATTTAGTTGTACCTGTCCCACACAGTGAGGATTTAAGCGATGGAATGATATCGGACTGTAGTGACGTTAGTGTAACCAGTCTTCAGAATTGAGAAATTATGAACAAATCTGGACGAGAAACTTTGACGTCCGCATGAACATGAAAAGAATGAACTAAAACGGTTAATATTTGAATATGAGCACATGTTTCCATATGTTCCAACACGAACAAATAAAATCTACCACGACGTTAAAATTGTAGATTCTACACCTGTTAACCAGCATCAGTACAGCATGACCCCTCTTAAACAGGAATGTTTGAAAAA
>JAECUM010095397.1:0-69258 GCA_016617855.1 Megalonaias nervosa | reverse complement strand
AAATAAAGACCTATCCGACCAATTATGGAGAGTTACAAATATACGCCCAACAGAACAAAAAGTGTTATCACTTGATATAACCTCATCTCGTCCTCTGCAATTTATTAAAGCAAATAGTTGATTTATGCCACAAAATACTTCATGGTTTTCAAACGCATGCTAAATATCCACACTGAAGTAGATGAATATATGATCTGTCAACCATACATGATGCATACATGGAAAAAAGGCTGTGCATATTAACTAATCGAGGAGCAAGGTGTGTTACTTTTTAATAAAAAATGAGTGTGTAGAAAGTTTAAATTGTTTTACATTTATCATTGTAGTGACGTATGATCTTCAAAACTGTTGTGACGAAAGACGTCATACATAACATTTGCCTCAGACATTATACCCCTCTCGTGAATTGTTTAATCAGCATATATGTATGTAATTAAAACTTACTTTATGAGTAGTTATAGGCGACACTATAGGTACAAAATGACCCTCTAGGTACAAAGGTAATTTAATATTACGCTATAATTGTGAAAATATGACCCTCTAGGTACAAGGGAAATATAATGTTTAAAGACGTCAATAGGTTTAACATAATGGAATTGCTTGGATACAGTGAAAAATATAATATAAAAATGTCCATAGAATTAACATTCTAGTGACAATCACGGTCCTAATATTAAAAGTGTTCAGAAGCTTAGCTTTGAGTGAAAATCTGGGATCAAAGGGGGCTTTAACAAGATGTTGGATATTAAGCAACACTCATACCTTTCGACCAACTCTCTGTTTACTGGCCAGTAACCACATTTAGTAACAAGCACCCACTCCTACTAACGAATGCAGTGTTACTCACCATCACCAACATCTACTCACCATTACCCATACCTAGTGACCATCAACCACATCTATTTACCAACAAACAGCTTTACTAAACAGCATCAAGACTTACTCACTAGTCCCGACTCTTTCTGACCAACATACAGTCTCAGTGACCATCACCCACAATTACTAACCAACACCCAGACCTGCTGGGTTGTGTATTTCTTCAGAGTTTTCTGAGGTTTTAGATCCAAATGTCCCTTACTGTAATCTGATTGATACTTATTTAAAGATTTAATTTTCAGTTGTTCATTTTCTTGTCAATTACTTTCCTTTAAATAACATCCGATCTCTATTTGATAAATCGTTTTGATTCTTGGCATTCCCAAAATGTAGATGGTTGTTAGGCGATGTAAATCACATCCAGGAATCATCGCGTATTTTAAAACCGATGTGCCAGGTTTGTTGTTGTTGTTGTTGTTGTTGCTATAGGGTTTAACGCCATTTTTCAGCACAAGATAGGCTATACATGGCGGCCAGTATTAATGGTGGAGGCAGAACCCGGGAAAACCTCGGAAAGAACCACCGACCCACGAGAAGCTACCGGCAAGCTTTCTCACATACCCACATTGGCCGAGCCCGAGACTCGAACCCACGCAGACAGAGGTGAGATGGCAGTGATCCGTAACGGTGAGCGCTTTAGACCACTCGGGGCCCCAGTCAGATTTGTAATTAAGTCTGTCAAGTGTCAATGAAGCTCGGCCAATCATATTCCTAGAAGAGTTCACATCTTTTAGTAGTGAAACACTGATCGTTCTGCTGCTTCATATATCTGAGCATCTATATACGGTTTTATTTTTCTCCATTATTGATACACTCATTTTCATTTTCAAAATTTCTAATAGTAAAATTTATCATATTCATGTATATTTAGATTAGTGACTTTTGTGCTGTCTGAGATACTTGGAACGATGCCACCAGTTACTGGTCACTGCTCCAAGACACAAGACGAGTATCTTGTACACCGTGAATTGTCCCCACTATAGCATTTGGGAGTGAATTCAAGAAAGTTTGGTAAGTATTTACTAAAAGCAATCATATCACCTTCAGGCTTTTTCATTAGCTCTTTTAGAATCATATTGCCTCTCAATTTTACATCTTCGCGCTTTTCTACACTTGTTGATCCAGGAAATGTGTCTGAGCCAAATAAATTGCCTTATTACGATGTCGAATTGAGCTTTCCCAAATGAACTCGGTCTGCTTGCAGCTTAACTTTCCACGTTGGATGAAGACTTTATAGGGGACAATCTATTTTGATGATCCTTGTGTGTTGCAGACTCGTTTCTTGCTGCTTCATCCAAGTTCCAGTCCACAAAAGTTTTTCTAAAAGCAAGCACTTATAGTAAATATTCATGTTGACTTTCAGCAACGACAAGGCAGATGCTGGTAGTTGCTTAATGCCAAGTCCAGTAAATGATGACATGGGTGAATTATGTATTACTTGGAAATTTGTAGAGAGCTGTAATGACCCACCACTGCCACTAGAGTTAACACCCTTGCTAAACTACGCAAAGTCTCTTTGCCACTGACAAATTTGATAATTTGACCTATTTTAATATTTATTAATGGGTAGACTGTACACATTTTAAATTTGCATAGAATGCTGCATTCGGTTATTGTTTAATGAAATACACTAAGGTGTAAAGTGATGGAAAATGTTCATGTTTTCTGGCCCATACAGGTGGTTCTTGGTTACTTTCTCTACGTCAGTTTTTTTTTTTACATTAGTAACACACAAAAAGAAGCTAGTCATCCTATAATTAAATCTTTCAAAACGTTTAGAATTTAAGTAGAATTAACTTGCAGCGAAAAGGGATAGGCGTCTACGAATTATAGTTAAGGTGGCATACTGTTGGAAGTTTAAACATAAAATAAAGGAACAATTATTGTAGTCTGACGCCAGAACTAAACATGAATCGTTAACAAATGGCACACACTGCAACAACGGAATGTGTGCTTGAACCAGTATATACCTTGTTTATGCCTTTAGAATGACACACAAGCAGTGGAAGTTTGACTTATAGTAGAGAAATAGTATGTTTAGATACGTTTTTAATATCGACATAGATTACAGTGCTTTTGATAGGCAAAATACAGCGTTAGTAGGTTTAAAAATACCAGCAGACAGTAAAGTCATAAACGAAAACAATCAGTCTCATAAAATTAAAATATATTGCTTTTCGAATTATTCATCTCGACAGCAATTAATAAATCCTCTCCGGTAGAGTGTATGCATCAATTAGCAATCATCTTTGCTAAACTATATATGAGATTGAGGTTTGTATTCAAAATAAATGAAGACATCTGTCTGGTTCATGTTGTACCTTTAGGTCATTTATACTATACTATCTGCTTTTGATGGGGTGACTAAATGAGTAACACATATCTACCTTTATGTCTTTCAGTAATTGCTTGTAAACATAGCTATTTGGTACTTAGAGCGAGGATGGAGATGAAAACTCAATCGTACAGTCTACTCAGGTTGTCTACTAAGCAATTTTAAACTGGCAGAGAATGAAAAAATGTCAAATAATTACATCTTAAAGGGATACAATATACCTTCTCAGATCTATTTACCTTGGATGTAAGAAAAAGTAAGTAACTCTAACACAACATGCATTAAATGTTATTATTAAGACGTTAACAAAGTGTGGCATAGTGGAATAATATGATATCCCATTCTAATGAATAAGTCTACCTGATGCATTATTAATTTCTAATAATAATAATAATTGTTAAGTGACACCCCAAATCAGATATGTTCAAACATATTACTTGAATTAACTTTATGCAACTGATCTTAATATGGTTACATATCTCACATGAACATTTGTCCATATTTTTTAGAATGTTTGTGATCAGAACTTTACATTCACTACATCATATTGGATCTCATAGTGCCAATTGCTTTTGCGCTTCAATATTTCCCAAAATATAATTTCCATCATAAATTTGTTTATGTATGATAATATTTATAAATTGAGTAATTTGATAGCTGATATCACATTCCAATGAACCATTCTATTTAAATAATTGTCAACTGAAACTCTAAAAAATGCACTCGAAACGTTTAAACAGATGGTATGAAGGACGTTTGACCATTTGATCTTAATAAGTACAACTGTTTGAGTACTGAGCCAATAAATATGGACCATGGCACATGTCATTGTTTCTTTAGTGTTGAACAGGCTATTTGCTATAAAACAAATGATGTCAGTTATCTTGTATCACTGTCACTGGAGAAAATGTTATACGTTTACAGACCCCAGCTATCATTTGTTTTAAATTCAATTCATTAGGCAACTTCCTAGAATTTGAGGTATGCCCTGTTACACTAACCACATACGATGTTACGAGAGATTCAACCAACGTTCGCACCTAACAAAAAATGAATATATGGTAGAAGTGAGCATAACGAGAAATGTTGTACCGCGGTGTACTTTGCGATTTCTGAACGTTCCGCGATACGTGCCACGGAATAATAATAATAATAATAACAATAACAATAACAATAACAATAACAATAATGATTTGGATTTAGTACAGCGCCTAATCTTGAGACGCCCTAAGTGCTTTACAGTATTAGATAACACATAAAAACATATCCAACGACAAGATTACATAAACAAACACCATCAAATTATAAAACAAAAATATGCTGACAATAGTAAAGAAAGTAAACATTATTAAGCATTTACGTCTGTTCTTAAACTCAAAATAGGTTGATTTTAAGAGCACTCTTGAATAAAATCACTGTCTTTGTGTCTAAGATTCGTCTGGGACAAGGGTACGCAAAAGAACGTTGTCGAATAACTTAGTTTTAACAGCGGAAAAAATGAGAATGCGAATTATAGGAAAAGGAGCGTAACTTTGCAGTGTTTTGAACTTTCAAATTTCTGTAGTATGTACTGAGATGAACCTGATAGAAGCGCATTACAATAGTCCAGTCTTGAATGTACGAAGGAACACAATATTGTTTCGGTGGCATCCAGCGAAAGAAAATTGCGAACGGTTCTGATGCTTCTCAGCTCCAAACATGCAGCGGTGCATATGTTCATTACATGCTGGTGAGAGCGTACCGTCGAGAGTGACATCTAGGTTTTGTACTGACTGTAAATTTAATGTTGGTATTGCTGATACTTATTGTCTGAATGTGAATGAGAAAGTCTTTGCGTTATGATCAGAATGGCTTCAGTTTTATCGTCATTAGTCTTCATCGCGGTACACGTCAAACATGCCTTCATATCAGAAATGCACCACTGTACGCCTAGGAAGGTAGCCTCTACTTCAGCTGGGCAGCAAGATTTGTATATTTGAGTATCATCGGCATACAATGGGTGAGACACAGGATAACGCTCTATGACACTTGAGTGTCACGGAATTTCATGAATCTATAGTTTATTTATTATTTGGGTTAAATACATGTGCTCAGGTTTCGTTTCTGTCTACAGCGTTACCCGAGGATGGTTTATGTAATATCGTGTATTATTTCGAAATGGTGAGTTCGGTTCATCCCATGCTGCACGAGCAAAATGTTTACGATGGGAAAACCGATATACCTTGAGAGCACAGGTAGTGTATGGCTACATGGCCTATGTATAACTTACCTAACTGTAGAGATAAACATCACATTACGAAGAGTCTTGTCAGTGAGCAGTCTACTTAAACAACATGCGATCTCCAGCTATAGAGGTATGTGAGTTAAATATTATTTTCCTATTTGTATTAGAGGATATAATTGTGTTACTTTCATATTTATCTTGTATTTCAGGTAATTCCGACTTGTGTTGTATAATGCAATGTTATTGTCTGTTTCCTAGTTTACCTTTATGTAACTTAACAGAACAATTATATTCGCAATTATGTGGTACTTATTAAGAGAAGGTGTTACATTAAGTACTATATGATTCTTGCCAGACACAGGTTCACTTCTGAACCTGATTATCACTTTGTACAGTAGTCACGATAATATAATTTGTATCAAATAATCAATTCAAGTTTACAGTACATAACGTCATTACGCGCTGTTATACATGACCGTGTCATTTGTAGTACTCAGATTCGGATATTATATTTTCAGCTGACTGATTGGTGATTGATTGATTGTTGGCCGGTGATTGGTGAATGCTGAGTGTAGTGCTGAGGGAGTGAAGGAGGGGCAGGTGATAGTTATGCTGTATCTCCGTATATGCACCGTCTTGTAGGTGTTGTTTAGCCGTGGTGCTAATTTGGGTTGTGTTATACCAGTGTGCTGCTGTCGGGGGTGACATTGGCCCAGAAGAAGATAATGATCATCACGTGGTGAAGAACCAAGGCTTCTGGACCAACGGGTCTGCAGAGAACAAAAGATTTTACGGATCTTTAGGCAGATTAGGATGGACAGACCGTTCGTGGTGGCTCAACAACCAATTGACAGCGCGTTGGGGCTGAGAAGACCTTTCGGATTTGTGTTCGACTCCGCAAGATATATGTCCCAATGTTTCATATCACATTTCACTATTTGAATGAACACTCATCACATTTCACTATTTGAGTGAAACCTCCTCATATACCATTAGTTGAGTGGAAACTCATCATATTTCACTATTTGAGCGGAACTTCATCATATGTCATTAGTTGAGTGAAGCATATCATAAATCACTATTTGAGTGAACAATATCATGTATTACTATTTGTGAGGAAATTGTCAATGTTTGCGTGAGACATTCTTTCCATTGTTTGTGTGGAATCACTTTGAATCATTAATCATTGTATCTTTTTACTATTCAAGTTTTTTTCTTGCATATCAGTACACATTTTATTAAATCGCAATACATTACGTGGTTCGTGCATATTTTGTTAAATATCCAGTATTTGGATTTTGCTGGCGTACGAATCAAACATGGTCATTTTCATTGAATCATCGATATATAAACATTGTATTTTTGTCACCATCAAAAGTGTTCTTTGTTATAATCCGACCCCAACCCGGTTATCTTGTTTCAATGAGAGCGGCAGAGTATAAAATGAAGAAAATAGAAATTGTGGAACACAAAACATGGATCAACTGGACAGGAATGTTTTTCATTTGCGGATATAATTTGTGTCCTGTTCACTATGTAGGAAAATGTAAGCAGTATCGTGAATATAAAATTCACTTCTCGAGATGGTGCAGTATTATATTATTGTCTGTTGTGGAGATACAAGTTGGGATAGAACAACTTTTTCTAAGATTGTTGAAATCAATGAGTAACAGGTAGAAGTTCTATAAATAGTTAGGAGCCAGTATCCTATTTCTTCAACAAAGGCTTTACAATGGCAGTTTTGAAAAATAATGGGAAATCCCCGCAAGAAATATAATTAACATCGGTTAGTAAAGACAATATTAAACCTGAGCACTCAAGCAGCAGTGAGGTCGGAATCGGATCGAGTTCAAATTTATCACAATTGTATGTACCAAATCCATAGAGACAGGTTCAAATGCTGCTAAAGGCTGCAGTGTATTATCTTACGTATATGTAATTTAATTATTTGTGTGTTAGTTTTAAATTTCTTTTTTATTTTATTTTTGTTTTATTACATGTTATTGTAATGATAATTTTTTTTTCCACTGGATTTGGCATTTTTCACAGTAAATTTAGTTCAGTTCTTTTTAGCCTGATTAAAACGCAATAGTGTTGCTACATTGTATTTTTAGCTGACCTAGTCCCTGATCTCGATTCGGAATTAGTAAACACAGAGTAAAAATCATTGGTCGTAATCAAGGTCATACTTGGCCACGTGTTAGTTTGAATAAACAACGTTTTATTTTTAAATTCATTTCTAGTGTGGGAATCATTGGGTTTAGCTAAGGCTATACTTGAGTACGTGATAATTGACTTGTAGTTCTTTTTGCGTAGCTCGGACTAAGTGATCACGTGACCCATCACGCGGGTCTGATGAAATTGCGTTCTTAGTTGGGTTTAATACTAATATCTTAGTTTTTTTAGTCAGTTGTAAATCATACCTTCAGGCTGTTAGGTATTCCTGTTGTTGCCATTTGAATTGAGTTTATTTTATTTAAAATAATTTATTCACCCTGGAAAATGCTCTTCTTCATCGAACATCTTGGACAAAGACATTTACTAAAAATTATTCGGAATACTAAAGCCGGAATTATATTCTTGGTGACTCAACAAGGAACTGTTGACACATCAGAACAAAACTGGTCGTCATCGCCTTCCATCTTGGAACTTCATCGAGAATCGAACTTGGATTCAATTAGAACTTTTTAGTGATAGGACTTATATTTTTAAATTCTAGGATTAATTTTTGGGTTATATTCACAAACCGTAAGTCCTTGTTTCATATCTTTACCTTGTTTTCTCGAGAAATAAATTATTTGTTAAATTTCCAAAGCTTGTTGGTTTTACTCTTTTCTTTGTTACTTTGTATGAGCCTAGTCACGTAACAAAGAAACTTGGGGTCTCGTCCTTGAGATATATGAATTTGGCTAAAATATTTCAGAAGATTGTTTCTGGAAATTAAAATTCTCCTAGTTTTCAGAATATTTTAAATCCCAAGTACTATTTCACATTTTGTTTGAAATCTTTAGTGAAATCAACAGGCTTTTTCAGAATGTCA
This sequence comes from Megalonaias nervosa, assembly GCA_016617855.1. Taxonomy (NCBI): domain Eukaryota; kingdom Metazoa; phylum Mollusca; class Bivalvia; order Unionida; family Unionidae; genus Megalonaias; species Megalonaias nervosa. Next base: position 60,783 of record JAECUM010095397.1, on the reverse strand, counting down.
TCAAAAGTGGAGACTTTTCTTTCTAGTCCTACTCAGGAGCAGTTGGAATGTTTGAAAAAATATGAATTGCTTGAACATGCCAGAAAATACGATCTATATGAAGCAAAATCTTCCTTAACGAAGCAAGAAACAAAAAATACTTTGATCCAGTATTTGGTAGAAAAGAAAGTTTTCGATAAAAGTGTTGTGGTTTCAATCTGTAAGTCTGTATCAGACTCTGACATAAAAGTAAAGGAATTGAAATTAAAATACAAGATGGAATTACAGTTAAGGAAGCTGGGACTTCAGAAAGATAAAGAGGAAAAACAAATGCAGTTGCAATTTGAAAAAAAGGAGAGAGAGAGAAACAAATGCAGCTGCAATTGGAACAAGAAACAGAACAAATGCAGTTACAATTGGAAAAATAAAAAGAACAAATGCATTTACGGAAAGAAGAAAAACAATTCCAGTTGCAATTTGAAAAGAGGAGAGAGAGAGAGAGGAAAGAGAGAAAGATAAACAAATGCAGTTACAATTTGAGAAAGAGGAGAGAGAAAGAGAGACAGATGCAATTGCAACGAGAGAAGGATGAAAGGGAATTTCAAATTAGAATGAAATAAATGGAGCTGGCAAGTGAAAAGCACATTCCAACTTCACATACAAATTCAGGTTTTGATATTACAAAGAATTTTAGGCTAGTACCCCCTTTTAGCGAAAAAGAGGGTGACAAATATTTTCCTTATTTTGAAAAAGTGGCTGAAAATTTGAAATGGCGAAGGGAGCATTGGACTCAATTATGGCAGTGTGCACTTTATGGCAAAGCCCGAAATATCTTTGCATCCCTGTCAGTACAGCAAAGATCTGACTACGATTTGGTTAAGGAATGCATCTTTAAGGGTTATGAGTTAATTCCTGAGGCTTATCGGCAAATATTTAGGAACTATAAAAAAGAAGCTGGACAAACTTATGTCGAATTTGCAAGAGAAAAAGTGCAGTTATTTCAGAGATGGTGCTTAGCCAAGAAAGTTGAACATTACGAAAATATCAAACAACTTGTATTACTTGAAGAGTTCAAGAACAGTGTCCCAAGTGACATTAAGACTTATCTTGAAGAGCATAAGATAGAAACTTTGGAAAATGCTGCTTTTGCTGCTGATGAGTATTTCTTAACTCATAACGTTCCTGTTATAGGCAAGTCTTTCACTCAGCAGTCTTCTGGTAAAAAGGTATTTCAGCCTAATACGAGCCCTTCTAAAACTCAGTCTGGCACAACTTTTAACCATCAAGCTTCTGATAAGCTTGATTCAAAATCCTTGTCTCTTCCTATCTGAACCTATTGCAAGAAGAAAGGACACGTTATTTCTGATTGCTTCAAATTGAAATATAAGCATCAGAATCAAAACAGACCTATCCCAAATGCTCTTATTTCTAAGAGGTCAAGGTCCCGGCCATGTATTGAAAGCAATACATTTGTTGAGTCTAATAAACCCCAGTCTGATTTTATTATGGAGAATTATGAACCATTCATAGCAAAGGTTCTATATCACTCTTGGATGATTTGACCAATCCTATCCCTATTAAAATTTTAAAGGATACAGGAGCTTCTCAGAGTCTTTTATTATCAGGTACTTTGCCTTTTTCTGAGAAGTCTTCTTCTAATGAGAGTGTTCTCATTCAGGGAGTAGAGTGCGGCTTTGTTAATGTTCATCTCCATTCTGTATATTTGTCATCAGACTTAGTTTCAGGACCTGTGACAGTCGGAATATTGTGTCTTCTTTACCCTTTGAGGGCATTCATTTGTTACTAGGCAACGACCTAGCTGGGGACAAGGTTGTGGTTAATCCACTTCTAACTGACAAACTTTGTTTGGATTAGAAAGTTCATCCTATTGAAAAAGAATTCCCTAATTTATACCCAGCTTGTGCAGTTCCTAGATCTATGGCAAACAAAGTTCTTGAGAATGATTTTCATAAGGAAAGTATTCCTTTAGCTGACACATGTATTGGTCAGGCTTTTGATGAGGTCACTTTCACTCCTAATTTGGATCAATCAAAATGTATTGATCACAGTGATCCTCTTTTAACTACTCACTCTCTTTTTTCTAATCAGGGTGACAAACGACAATCACTTGTCGTCGAACAGGAAAAAGATCCTGAGAGTTCCTGTTTGTTTCAGAGGGCCATTAGTGAAACTGAAGCCACTGAAGTACCTGTCTGTTATTTCATTAAAAATGGAATTCTTATGAGAAAACGGAGACCTCCCGAGGTACCTGCTGGTGACGAGTGGTCAGTGAACTATCAAATTGTAGTTCCAAAATCTTACAGACAGGAAATACTTAGTCTGGTTTATGAAACTCCTCTGGCTGGTCATTTAGGGATCAATAAAACTATCACAAGATCTTGACTCACTTTTATTGGCCAAAAATCAAAAGTGATGTTTGTAAATTTTGTAGATCTTGTCATACTTGTCAAATGATATGAAAACCAAATCAGAACATACCTATGGTTCATCTGCAACCTATTCCTGTATTTGACGAACCATTTAGCAGAATTATGGTAAATTGTGTTGGTCCCTTACCTAAGACCAAGTCAGGCAACCAATATTTGTTGACCATTATGTGTGCGTCAACAAGATTCCTAGAGGCAATTCCTTTGAGGAATATTAAAACCAAAACTATAGTAAAAGTTTTGATAAAGTTCTTTACTCAATTTGGCCTTCCCAAATCTGTCCAATCGGATCAAGGGTCAAATTTTATGTCTGGAATTTTCCAGCTTGTTATGCTTGAATTTGGAAATCAACAATTCAAGATAGAAGTGAAATTATCGTTTCACAGAACTTTAATTGATAGAAGATTTGAGTCTTGTAATAGAGTTCTTTCTCCCTTGCTCATTCATTAAAATTTTCTTCAAATTAGGTATTACGGCCCTTACAAAGTTACGAAGAAAATGAATGAGTTAAATTATAATAATAGTACTCTGATCTAAATAAATTAATGGAATACCAGAATATTCAGAGAGATAACCAGGTAAATCATGCAGTTAATTTACATGTACCTGTCCCACTCACTGAGGATTTAAGTGAAGGAATTCAATCGGACACTATTGATTTTGGAGCGACAAATCTTCGTAATTCGGAAATTATGAAAAATCTGGACCAGAAACGTTTACATTTTCAACAACAGGAAAAGAATGAACTTAAACAGCAATTATTTGAATACGAGCACTTATTTCTTGATGTTCCTACGAGGGCAAACAAAACTTTCATGATGCTGAAATTGTGAATTCTAAACCTGTGAAACAACAGTCATACAGGATGAACCATCTCAAACAGGAATACTTGAAAAAAGAAATTCAGTATTTGCTAGAGAATGAGTTCATAGAGCCCAGTAAAAGTGACTGCAGTTCACCATGTATACTTGTTCCGAAACCAGATAAAACTTTCCGTATATGCACTGATTATAGGAAGGTGAACAGTGTGACAAAAACAGATTCATTTCCATTACTAAGTATCGATGACTGTATTGATAAAATTGGAAATGCCAAGTATGTCACCAAATTTGACCTTCTGAAAGGATTTTGGCAAATTCCACTAACGGAAAGAGCAAAGGAAATTTCGGCGTTCGTGAATCCAGATGACTTTATCAATATAAAGTGATGCCGTTCGGGATTAAGGGTTCCCCAAATACCTTTCAACTTTTGATGAATATGATTACCTCTGGTCTAGATAATTGTGATGCTTACATCGATGATGTCATCAACTACAACGACACCTGGAACGAACATCTAGCAACAATTCGGAAATTCTTCGACAGACTCACTGATGCAAGTTTGACAATCAATTTATCTAAAAGTGAGTTCTGCCGTGCTTGTATGAAATTTCTAGGGCATATTGTGGGACACGGAGAAGTTAAACCAATAGATGCTAAGGTCAAGGCTATCTCTGATTTCCCTGTGCCTGTCAGTAAAAAGCAATTGATGTGATATTTGGGAAAGGCTGGATACTATCAGAAATTGTGTTCCAATTTTTCTAATATTGCTGAACCCCTGACAAATTTATTGAGCAAGCAAAACAAGTTTTTTATACTAAAAAATGTCAGGAGGCTTTTGATAAGTTGAAGGCCATACTTAAAAGTGTGCCAGTTCTTACAGCTCTAAATTTCAGTCAATCGTTTAAACTATCTATTGATGCAAGTGATGTTGGGGTTGGAGCAGTATTGATTCAAGAAGATAGAAATGGTGTTGATCATCCAGTGTGCTATTTCTCTAAGAAATTAAATAAGCACCAAAGAAATTACTAAACAATCGAGAAGGAATATTTGTCTTTAATACTGGCATTACAGCATTTTGAAGTTTACATTAGTTCAACCCCTTCTCCGATTGTTGTGTTTAGTGATCACAACCCCCATACTTTCATCGACAAGATGAAAAGCAAAAATCAAAGATTATTAAGGTGGAGTTTGTTGTTGCAGGAATATAATCTTGACATCAGGCACATCAAGGGAAAAGACAATTTAATTGCAGATACACTTTGCCGTGTATTGAAATATTATTTCACGTACACTTTGTATAATTCATAAGAGTTCTTCTTACGTACTTTTTTATTACCTCATGTATAATTAACATACGGTAAAAAGAAAGCTTTATTACGCAAATCTTTCTTTTTCTTTATGGGAGAAGTGTTACGTATATGTAACTTAATTAGTTGTGTGTAAGTTTTAAATTTCTTTTTTATTTTATTTTTGTTTCATTATATGTTATTGTAATGATAATTGTTTTTCACTGGATTTAACATTTTTCACAGTAAATTTAGTTCAGTTCCTTTTAACCTGATCAAAACGCAATAGTGTTGCTACATTGTATTTTTAGCTGACCCAGTTCATGATCTTGATTTAGAATTAGTAAACACAGAGTGAAAATCATTGGTCGTAATCAAGGTCATACTTGGCCTACGTGTTAGTTTGAATAAACAACGTTTTATTTTTAAATTCATTTCTAGTGTGGGAATCATTGGGTTTTAGCTAGGGCTATACTTGAGTACGTGATAATTGACTTGTAGTTCTTTTTGCGTAGCTCGGACTAAGTGATCACGTGACCCATCACGCGGGTCTGAAATTGCGTTCTTAGTTGGGTTTAATATTTATATCTTAGGTTTTTTAGTCAGTTGTAAATCATACCTTCAGGCCGAAAGGTATTCCTGTTGTTGCCATTTGAATTGAGTTTATTTTATTTAAAATAATTTATTCACCCTGGAAAATACTCTTCTTCATCAAAATTCTTGGACAAAGACATTTACTAAATATTATTCGGAATACTAAAGCCGGAATTATATTCTTGGTGACTCAACAAGGAACTGTTGACACATCAGCACAAAACTGGTTATAGAGGTCGTCATCGTCTTCCATCTTGGAACTTCATCGAGATTCGAACTTGGATTCAATTAGAACTTTTTAGTGATAGGACTTATTCTTTTAAATTCTAGGATTAATTTTTGGGTTATATTCACAAACCGTAAGTCCTTTTTTCATATTTTTACCTTGTTGTCTAGGGAAATAAATTATTTTGTTAAATTTCCAAAGGTTGCTGGTTTCATATTTTCTTTGTTACTTTGTACGAGCCTAGTCAAGTAACAATCACAACTGTATGGTGTCGATTGAATTGTGTTTTCATGTTTTTCTCTAATAAACTGATCTTTCTCACGGAAAAAAATTGCAAACAGGACCGGGAGATCGACCGAAGACAAGGTCATTAGAAGTGGAATACATTTATTCCTTGATATTAGCTTGTTCGTAATGTTCGTATACCGCAATTATATTAGTGACCAACAATTCAATCTTCTGGAGTAGGGTACTGACACTATTTTGTTTAATTTCAGTCTGTCGAAGGCTGTCAAAAAATTTCTTGCTCTGATTTATAGCAAATTAAGACCATATTATATCTATTTTAGTATTGGGGTAAATATGGCAATCTTGAGATAAAAGATAAGAAAAATATTTAATCTCGAAAGAAAATAAATGACAACATCAGGAAAATTAAATGACCAGTACGATATATTAAATAAATTTGCTATGTGTTTGGTAAGTTGAAATATGCGTGGCATGCAAGTATAAAAGTCTGACTAAAACTGGTCTTGAATTATTTGGCTAGATAGGAGTCGGGTGACAATTATTACTATCGGTTCTGTACCCACAAATGTAGTCCAGTCTATTATTATATCATTTTTCCTCTCATTTTGGTGGTGTCAGATTCAAGCACTTTTGAGATGATTCAAAGATAATTTGTTTATTATTTAGAATACGAGTATTATAGTGTGGTTATCTGTATTTTTCGACTGCGGTGCATACTAATTAATGCAGCACTTATGTTGATCGGGAATCATTGATCAATTGCGTAATGACATTGGCACTCTAGATTAACATATCATTTAGCAGGGTTTTGACATAGTGGAAAAAATTCAGTATTATGAACAAAACGTATAGACTTATATAGGGAAAAAATTGTTGATCGAAGCCCACATGTAACATGTTCAAGTACGATTTAGTTAAAACCAATCGTATCGATGCCTTCTTGCTCTTGCATCTTTTCTATTGAGAATGGTTATCATTTTTTTAGTGAGTGCGAGTTGGATAATAACGTGACAGATCGGACAGATTCATTCCTTGTTGTAAATATTCACTTGAAGACTATCTTACTAAAATAACTTAAAAAATCTCTCTCCCTCAAATATGTTAATCTTTCTTTTCACTGCATGACTGACACATGATTTTCCCTTGGAAAAGAACTTGTAAATTGCACTTCTTTCTAATCATGTCGCCTTTCGTATTACAATTTTATACCATGTTTTATTTTATTACGATAATCATTCACCAAGCGAAATAATTCGATAGATGTAACTTCTGAATATCATTAACATGGCCTAGACCTACCTAAAGAAATGTCGAATAAAAATAGTGCTATGAAATTATTTGGCTACAGTGGTAAATACGATAATACCGTGCCAGTCATGAAGGGGAAGGAGAGCTAAATTACCAAAATTGTTTCTTGGGAGTTTAGAACTCCAGTTATCGGCTGTAACTTGGCTAATCAACATAGATGTTAAGTATATGGATGATTACAGCAGGGAGGCGGAAATATCGCAGACTTGACTTATATCATGCAATGTTATCTTCCAGCCACACAAAAAAACTGATTTACAACCAATTTTTCTTTTTGCCTTATTTATGCATAATGCATTAGGCTTTACATGCGATGCTGCCACTTGTTTAACTGATGGCAGACAACAAAAGCAGTTATACAAAAAGCATGCATAAATTTAATTCGTTATAATTTGTCTTTTTTTATCAACCTTCTTTTAAGATTTTCACAATAAATTGAACATTACGTCTTTATAATAAGATGAAAGCTTTTAAACAAAACAAATATTTGTCATTGTAAAGAAACTGATAGCTAATGAGTGGGTTTGTTAGCTCAGCGTTTGAGTATTCGAAAACTGCATATCTAGTTTGGTGCCCTCGACTTTATTTCACTCTCATATAGTTTCATTTTAGTGAGGCATGGAATTGACCAGCAGAGGGGACATATCAAATATACTTCCGATTGCATGCGTTCAAAGTGGAACACGTCTTAAAGCTCCAGCAATGTTTCCCCCTTTAATAAAGAAGAATTATGTTTTTAATTTTTTAATAAATAATTGTCCACCACTATGTGAGTAAGAGAGATCAAATGGTTTAGGGGTAGATGTGGGGTGTAGATCAGTCAGATATTCGATATGGAAAGTCTTGAAAATTACATCAAATCTATCGGATGATATATCGCTTTAAAACTGTACAAGACCACCGCTATTCCAAAACATACAAATGCCTCTCATATACAGTAAGACAATAATATAGTACACTAATAACAATCTATGCTGGACTAATTTCATTGGAGATTTTCAAGCCAACGTCGGTATTTCGTTGGCTATATCAGACATAAAGAGGTAATACTGTAAGTTCCTGCTCAGTAGCACACAATGTAATGAAGAAGCTATTTTTTACCATTACGATATCATACTATTTAGTAACAAAAAGTGATTTTTACCGTTGCAGAAGCACACAATTCAGTCAAGAAACTAAGTCTTGCCATTGAAGTAGCACACATTTTAGTGAAGAAACCGATTTTCAGCGTTGCATCAGCACACATTTTGCCGAGGCACTTTTACCTATGCAGTAGCGCACAAATTAGTGAAGAAACGAATGTTACCATCGCTGTAGCAAACACTTAGCTGAAGAAACGCATCTTTGCTGTCTCTGCACCACACAATTTAGCATAAAAAAGAAACTATTTCTTATCATTGAAGTAGCACACACTTTTGCTGAGAAATGACTTCACTTTGCAGCAGCACATAACCTATTGAGAAACTAGTAGCATACATTTTAATGCAGAAACTGACATTTATTGCTGAAGCAGTACAAACGTTATTGCAGTAGCAGAAGATTTAATGAAGATTTTGACCTTTACTGTTGCAGTGGCAAACACTTTTGTGAAGAAACTGAATGTTAATTTTACAGTAAAACACAATTTGGAAGAAGAATCCTGTCTGGGCGGGAATAAAACATGCGCGAATGTGGTATTTTGGAAAGATTGAAACTTGCGGGGTACGGGATTTCTATCATTGTAGTATTCGCTTACCCTCCCGTTTGTTTCTAGTTCCTACCCACAAACTTTACCGATTTTAAAAACGAAATGCAAAACAGATATAAAAATGCACAAAATTCATAATTACTAATTCACTTTTAGCGTTTTAATCCAAAGGGACACTGTCGCTGTCAACAACCAAACAGACTGCTTAATGTGCTTTTCCAGTTTGTTTCCGGTATCTAGAATAGTCTAGCAAGAAACTCCATAAGCGCCTTTGTCAAATTGGAGTGAGGTAACAGATCGAGGTTTTCCCCGCACTCGGAGTAGGATTTGTTATACTGGGCATGTTATACATTTATATGGAATCAAAGTCCGATAACGACATTGCTTCCTTATCAGAGTATAATATAAACAGTGGCGTGAAGGAAATAGTGCCGTCCTCCCTGGGGATAATACCAAGATTTTCATCCAGATATGACAACAACATTTGGTCTACCAGCTGGACTAGCTGGAAGGTAGCATATAAGGTAAGTGTGGACGGGACGGATGGCTGGATCGAAAGCAACAAAAGACTAATCGGTTACACTGTTCTATGTGTAATTATCTATAAAACGATACGACCAGAGTGTACGCTATGCGTTCCATCGAAAGAACTGATGTCCGGTCGCTAATGGGTCTGTAAGGCCAGCTGGTTGGTCTGGCAGCTTGGTAATCGGATCGGCGGCTGGCAGTGACAACAATTAATAAAATATGTTGATGAAGTTAGTATAGAACCCAAGGAGCCCTAATTTACATGCTCTCAGATAAAGCTTGGGCAACCAGGTGAGGTGGGGGACAGTGGAAATGCGCCCATTTGGTTGCCAAAGCTTTGTGACAAAATGTCGCTTTTTGTCGACTTCGACTGTCTCTGCCTCCCTTTCAAGCTTTCCCTCAGCAACACAGATTATGTTTCGTCTGATCATAAGCCATCAGCACTGAAAGGGAATGTTAACGCGTATTTTGCATAGTCTGCCATGTGTCGTGATTTTACTTGTTGACTTAAAGTTTCTACATTATGTTTCAAACATATACTTCAAAAGACAATAATAAAATAAAACACGGTAAATAATCATCCATAAGTGTAAACACATATTAAATAGTTGTGCTTGCTACGTGAGATTCAACCAACGTTCGCATTTAGAAACGCACAGCTACAGGTATATGTATCCATGAATTACCGTTGAATGAAATCACTGTGTCCTTGTGCATAAGAGCTATGGTAATAGGTACTAAGACGAAACATACAGAAGTGAATTATAATAGCACAGCCCTGAAATTACAAAGGAACACAATAGTGTTTCGTTGGCATCAAGCAAAAAAAAAAAAAATAAAAAAAAAAAAAATGCGAACGGTGCTGATGCTTCTCAGCTCCATAATATGCACTCTTGCAAATATTCATTACATGCTGGTGTAATGAGAGCGTACTGTTGAGAACGACACCTAGGTTTCATACCGACTGTTTAAATTTTATATTGGTATAGCTGATACTTATTGATTGAGGTAAAGGATGTGAATCAGGATGGCTTCAGTTTTATCGTCATAAATCTGCAGCTGGTCACACGTCATCCACGACTTCATGTCAGAAATGTACCTCTCTACACCTTGGATGGTGGCTTCAACTTCAGTTGTGTTTCTTGAATTGTATAATTGAGTGTTCAGACACTGGATGTTGATCTATGACTCTTGAGAGTGGCTGAGTGTGTAGAATAAAAAGAATGGGACCGAGAACAGAGCCTTGTAGAACACAAAAGCAGAGATAAACTGGACTGGATTGTTTTCCATTTTGGGACATAATTTGTGTCAGGTTGACTAAGTAGGGTTTGAATATCAAATACATGCTGGAGACGGTGAAGTAATATATCATGGTATATTGTGTCAAATACTGCAAACAAATCTAGGAGGGTGAGGACTGTAATCTTTCAACTATCCAAAGCAGAGAGGTGGTCGTCAACTACTCTCAGAAGGGCAGTTTCAGTACTATGGCGAGGGCGATATGCAGACTACCCATTGCTAAAAAGACATTTGAGTGCAGACGGGATAATAGTTGGGATAAAACAACTTTTCTAAGATTTTTTAAATGAATGAGGAACAGGTGGTAGCTCTTTAAATCATTAGGATCAAGTATCGTGTTTCTTCAACAAAAGCTTTACAATGGCAGTTTTGAAAATGATAGGAAATCCCCTGATGAGAGCGATGCATAATTAACATCGGTTAGTAAAGAGAATATTGAACTTGGGCTCTCACACAGATGTCGGAATCCGATCGAGTTCACATGACAATGGGGAGCTATTTATCACAATTGTATGTACCAAATCCATAGAGACGGGTTCGAATGCTGCTAAAGGCTGTTTTATACCAAAAGTGTATGGTGACGATTGAAACTGTGTGGTCAAGGTTATTTCTAATAAACTGAACTTTGTCACAGAAGAAATTTGCAAGCAGGTTCGAAAGGTCGACCGAATACAAGGCCGTTGGTTGTGGTGTGCATTTAATCCTTGATTTCAGCTTAATCGTAATGTTCTTATACCGCAATTATAATAGCGACCTACATAGGGTCCTGACACTATTTTGTTTAGTTTCAGTCTGTCGAAAGCTGGCAAAAAGTATCTTGCTCCGATTTATGGCAAAATAACACCATATTATATCCATGGTATTATTGGGGAAAATATAGTTATTCTGAGATAAAAGATAAGAAAATATTTGAATTCGAAAGAAAATAAATGACACCATCCGGAAAATTAAATGACCAGTACTAGACAATAAGTTTGATATTTGTGTGATAAGTTGAAATATGCGTGGCATCGAAATAAAAGTCTGACTAAAATTGGTCTTGAATAATTTGGCCAGATAGGACTAAGGTCACAATTATTACATTCGGTTTAGTACCCACAAATATAGTGCAGGCTATTTTTAGATCATTTTTCCTCTCTCATTTTGATGGTGTTAGAATTAGGCACTTTTGATATGATGCAAAGATAATTTGTTTATTATTTAGAATATGATTATTAGGGTGTGGTTGCCTGTGTATTAACAAGAACTAGATCTACCTAAAGAAAAGTCGAATAAAAGTTCTATGAAATTATCTGGCTACCGTGATCAATACGATATTACCGTGCCAGTCAGGAAGTGCGACAGGAGCACAATTATCAAAGTTCTTTCAAGTTTAGAGCCCCAGTTCTCGACTGTAACTTGGCTAATAATCATAGGTGTTGTGTTAAGTACATGGATGGTTACAGCAGGCAGGCGGAAATCTATCATGCAATGTCATCTTCAAGCCACACAAACAAAAACTTATTTACAACCAATTTTTATTTCTACTTATGTATGCATGATGCATTAGGTTTAATAGGCGATGTTACCACGTGTTTAAATGATGGCAGACAACAAAAGCAGTTATAGTGTAAAGCATGTATAAATTCAATTCGTTATAATTTGTCTTTTTTCATCCAACCTTAGTTTTAGAATTCTTTATAACCAGATGAAACCTTTTAAACAAAGAAATAACTGTCATTGTAAAGAAACTGATGTGCTAATGAGTGGGTGTTATTAGCTCAGCTTTTGGGATTCGTAAACTCCACATCTTCTCTGGTACTTTATTCCACTCTCACATAGTTTCACATTAGAAAGGCATGTATATAATACCCAACTAAAAGTATATTTTACGTCCAAAAATATGCATGGAATTGACCAGCAGAGGGGACATATCAAATATACTTTTGACTGCAAACGTTCAACGTGGATCACTTCTTAACGCTCCAGCAACGTTTCCACCTTTAATAAAGAAGAATTATGTTTTTAATAATAAATAATTGTCCACCCATTATGTGAGCAAGACAGGTCAAATGGTTTAGGGGTTGATGTGGGGTGTGGATCAGTCAGCTATTCGATGTGGAAAGATTGAAATTTTATATCAAATCTACGTCAGTATTTTATTGGCTTTATCAAACATGAAGAAGCAATAATAAATGTGGCTGTACAGTGGCACACAATTTAATAAAGAAACTACCTTTTACCATTGGATTAGCAGGCCCTTTAGTAACAAAAGTGACTTTTACCGTTTCAGTAATACACAATTTAATCAATAAACTAGTTCTTGAAATTGCAGCAGAACACAGTTTAGTCAAGAAACTAACTCTTACCATTGCAGTTACATACATTTTAGTGAAGAAACCGACCTTTACCATTACAATAGCGTACATTTTAACGAAGACATTTTTGCCGGTGAAAGTAGCACACAAATTAGTGAAGACACTTATGATAATGTTTACCATTGCTGTATCACAAAATTTGGTGACGAAACGCACTTTTGCTGTTGCTGCAGCGCACAATTTTGTAAAAATAACCCCTAAACTTTACTGTTCCAGTAGCACACACTTCAGCAGAAAAAGTCTTTACCTTTGAAGGAGCACAAAATGTAGTGAAGAAACCGAGTTTTACCGTTGCAGTAGCATGTTTTAATGAAGAAATTGGCATTTATTGTTACAGCAGTACAAACATAAATGTGTAAACTTACTTTTATTGTTGCACTATCACACAATTTAGGGATGATACCGAGTTTTACTGTTGCAGGGGCACACGATTTAGCGAAGAAACTCAATGTTACTTTTGCAGTAAAACATAATTTGGAAGAGGAGTCATGTCTGGGCAGGGATTAAACATGCGCGAATGTGGTATTTTGGAAAGGTTAAAGCTTTCAGGACATGGGTTTTCTATCGCTTACCCTACCATTTGTTTCATCCCAACCCAACCCCTCCACCATCATTACCGATTTTACAAACGAAAACCAACAAGGATATACACAAAACTGTCATTTCATTTATTAATCTATAATTACTACTTCAACTTAGCGTTTTGAACCAAACGGACACTGTCGTTGTAAGCAACCAAACAGACTGTTTAATGTACTTTGAAATTTTTTCCTGTTTCTAAAACAGTCCATTTTGATGGAAAACTGTCATCGGCATCCATTGTTTGCGATGTCTGATTTAATATTTAAAAATAAAAAAGTAAAAAAAGAGTAAAATGTTGCAACTCTTACAGACATATATTCATAGGGATGACACTCCCAAAGTTACGGAAATTTATGGAATTATTGAGAGCTTATCTGCGACGACGAACTACATCACACCTGTTTCTTAAAAAATTGACTGACCCACGCAAAAATGGCGCCGTATTAGCAAAGAATTCGCGCAGAAGATGAAAGCGGTAGGAATCTAACTCGGAATGATCTGATTTATAGCAAAGTAACGCCATATTCTATCCATGATAGTACTGGAAGAAAAACAACAAGTTATCTTGAGATAAAAGATTAGAAAATATTTCAGCGCGAAAGAAAATCACTGAACCCCCTCCGAAAAATTAAATGGCCAGTATCTTGTAGTAGGTAAATTTGCTATGTGTGATAATTGTTTTACAAGTTGCAGTCTAAAAGCTCCAACTAAATTTGGTTGACTAAGCTTACACTATAACTTATACTGTGAAATGCGTCATGCAGACATTAGGGAGCCTTTTGATAAAAATAGGAAGGGTTGATACCGAAGCGTAAAATTTTCTAGCTGCACTATTTATATACATGTAATGGGCAGGAAACTTTGAGTAGGGTGCCAACGCCTGGACAAGATATCTATCGGAAGGGACCAGTAAATATGACATATTTACTCAACAAACGAGAAAATATTTAATGGACTTAAGAAATTACGTAAAGTTCAGACAGAAAACGTGCGCTCCTAATATGGTAGAATGATTCGCAGTCTTAGATAGGAATACATATACGTTTAACACATGCTGATACGCTAGTATATAACTAAAACATATCATGGGTGTGTTGTTTTTCTTAAATCTGATTTTTTTATTTCGGCCGAGTATGTTTCACAACATTCCATTTCGCCACTGCGTTGGCACACGTGACACGTGCCAATCATGTAATTGAAGAATCAGAAATGTAGTTATATTTTTTAATATTAAATTTTGACAGTTACAACCGTTTTGTAAAACTGTTTTGTCATAATTAATGAAAACACGCTGTGATATCATTAAAGTCGTAACAGAACTCCTCTGGAAGCAATACCGCGGTAAACCGCGCACCTTTGATATATGGTGCTAATTAAAAGTAAAGTTCTAAACAAAATTAAAATGAAAGTTTGCACACACAACAATTAAGGAGATAAACCATTGCAAACAAACATAAACATGAAGTACAGCAGGATAAATAAAACGGTAAAGATATTAACTTCTTTAAAAGGTATACAAAATAAAAGATAAAGGTAACACCTGAAAAACGTACGGTACATCCTCTATTATGAACGATATATTGTGCTACTTACTAGGTAACAAAAAAACAAAAACAAAAAACAAAACAAACGAAGTCCTTAGACTAAACATCACCAAAAATTATCAACGTGGGTTGTCAAAACCTTGCAGAAGCCTTAATCAACATTTATGTGCCGCACTGTTTGACCGATGGGTAGAATTAAATATGATGATGGACATCGAGAGAGAGATGCGCTGCGATATGCATCGTACCAAAGCGAAATCTTAAATTGGTACACATCCGGTATGCAGGTAGCCACATAGCTATGGAACAGGGGAAGTAATTTGGTTTTGTGGGTTTAAAGCCATATTTCAGCACAGGATAGGTTATACTTAGCGGCCAGTGTAACAGTTGGAGAAAGAACCCGGATAAACCCCGGAAAAACCACCGACCCATGGAAAGCTTCAGGCATGCTTTCTTACATACCCACATTAGCCGAACCCGAGACTCCAACCCAAGCAGACAGATATGAGATGACTGCAATCAGTAAAGGCGAACGCTTTGGACAATTCAGCCACCAGGGGCTCCGACAATTTTTTTAAGGAGGGTAAAAACGAAATTGTTTGTGTTTACAGGAGGTCTGGATCTGAGAGGCCTGATTGGCTTCCTTTTGATTTAGAATGAAACAGATGCTAATGAAAGCTTGATTAAAAGACACCACGTCCCAACGACATTGCAATGAGGATAAGTTATCATGACAAGGTTTTCAAGATGACCACTGTAGCAGCCATTCTGTATCTAAGAATTATGCATTTTACATTCAGGAACAACTAGATATACCAAAAAGTCTATTCGTCGCAATCCCATGTTGCAACTGCCATTGTCTACAAGAAGAAGCCATTATATGATTTTCAAGATGGCCACCATGACAGCAAAATTGTGTATTACGTCAGCATGACGTTCATTTAGGACCAACCAGATATGATAAAAACTCACTTGGTGAAAATCTATGTAGCAATAGGCATACCCCAAGAGCAGGGGTAGTATTAACAGAAAAAGTATCATTGATTGAGGATCGGCAAAATTTTCATTTAGTACAGTGTACAAAGTAGGCATCATACATTCATTTTAGTTACAAACCCATGCAGATGCAGCCATCCATACATGAGAAATAGTGGTTTTACAATTGTAAGAGGGGCAACATTTTCATTTAAACCACCTTGACATCGTAAGAGTTATTTTACTGACAACCCCATGTTACGAAGGCACAGCAATATGTTATCTCCTGGTGACCAAATGAAATGTCAGATCGATATCATTTTCATTTAGAATGAACCAAATATCATAAGAAATATATGTCGATAGAATCGTTCATTCAGACCGAGCAGTAATAATATTTTTAAGATGGCCATAGTTGTAGCCATTTTTAATGTACAGTGGCATGTCCTACAGGAACCGTTTACAGTTATACGTAGTAGGAAGTCTCTTGTGAAGCCACATATCAACACACCATTCATCCAGGACCAGTAGCGATTGAATGATTTTCTAAGCTTGCTGCCATGGCAACCATAATGTGTATCAGATAGGCAACATTTTCAGTTAGGACCAACTAGGCATTATAATTGGTCTTTCAGTGAAAACCCTATGTTGATATGACCATCCATTTAGGAGAAAAAGAAATAATTAAAAAAAGAAAAACATTTTCAACATGGATGACATGGCAACATATCAGAAACAGTACCATATTTTGTTGGGCTCAAACTTGATATTGTAAGAAGTATTAAATTTAAAACACCATATCAGAAGGAGTAGCATAAAGATTCAAGATGTTTGTTGGACAAACCGTAATGGATGTCAGATGGTACCATTTGTATTTACAACTAACTTGACATCATAGGATGTATTTCATTGAATACCCTATGTCAATATGACTACCTGTTCAACAGCAGCATTAATAACAAGATTTTCAAAATGGCTGCTATAGCGGCCATATTGGATGTCTTAGGGGCACCATGATCATTTAGGAATAACTAGACCATGGGATGAATGTGTTTATAAAGTTTCATACCAATCCTCTAAATAACTTTGGAAGTGTAGTCATGACAACCTTGTGCTATCGGACGATGGACACTGGTCTAAGACCAGAGGAGCTAAAAGGGGCAAAAGCGCTAAAATCTTAGGAGCATATTAATTTGCCTGTATGATTATCTTCAGACGATGGCCCTAACGTTTTCCAAATTTCATGGCAATCCACTAAAATCTGAGACTTGTTGCATTTTGTCCAGCACTGCATTCGGTTGAAAACCAAAAAGAGCAATAACTCTAAAACAAATCGCTGAAGTATTGCCATTATGTGCATCTTCAGATGATGAATATAACATTCACCAAGATTCATGATGATGCAATGAAAACTGTGAAATTAGTTGCATTCCCTCGATTGTGTCACATATTACATTCAGCTTCATATAACAAAGGGCAATAATTCTTAAAGCAACAAATTCCACAGAATGTTAAATTTCACCTGCTCTGCAGTAGTATAATCTAAAGACATTGCTCAATTACTACAGCAAGAAAAGTATTTCACTCTGATTTGTAACTAAGATAATTAATATTCCTACGTATATATGTATAATATGATGATGAAGTGCATGACAATATACACAACTGTGTTCAAGAAAATGAAATTTCAAAAACTTAATGTAATCACTGAAGCCTGTGTAGCAAATGGATAAGACGATTTTTCAGCATCTATTCCATTTGTATTCTTCATGTTATGTAGTTTTATATAACACAGTTTGTAATTTGTTGTATTTCTCCATGTGATTCAACAACAGTTTCATTTAACTAATAAACTCTACAATATTAATTCCCCAAAGAGTGGTAAGTGTTCTGAAAATTGTTTATGACAAGAGGAATGTACATGTATATGATTTATATTTAAACTATGATCTCATCTTCTCTTTCATGACTCATGAATATCCAAGGTACAAAAAACAAATCCAAAGAAATAATAAAAACTGAAAAATATCCCTACCTCCAATCTTAATTCTGGGTCCCCTCCCAGTATAAAATGTTGCATTTTTAACGAATTTTAGGCCCCCACTGAGCAAGGCCCCACCCCATCCTATCCCACCCTACTTCCAATGACTGCTATTAATTATATCCATAGTGTATATATGAAAGATTAAGGAATTTAGTAAAACTTAACAGAGATTTCAGCAAGTAATCAGTTTTGGCCCATAGTAAGTAGTATCGTCCAAGATCAATACGCCCAAGCTTCATGGTGTTACATACAAGGTTGTCTAAGAAACTAAGCAAAATGCAAAACAATTACCATAATCCCTGGAGAGTAAATGATCGGTCAAAGCAATCTATAATACCCATTGTCTGTAGTACCCTACAAGATGAATATACACATCAAGTTTCAGTGCTGTACATACAAAGGTACTAGACAAACTGCCTAATACAAACAACTTAACACTGACAACTACAGCAACTCAGTTGGAAAGTGATCACACAGTTTAACATGTGAGAAACAATTTTGTGGAAGCAGAGTGATTTCTTGATATGCCATGTTTAGGCTTCAGTTTCATAACAATCCATCAGCAAGAAGGCCATGATCTGCATTGCTATCCAAAGCATTACTGTAAAATGTCAAATTGGAACATACTTAGCTTTTTCCACAAAGTTGAGAAAGAAACCTTTAAAATAAATGTAGTTTGCCACCACTGAGAACTATATTCAGAATTTCTTTTGTTCACATTTCCCAATATTTCAGTGGAAGGATACAAAATAAATATCAGAACATTATTGATCCAATCTGTCGTAGCATGTGGTGCACTCCTCTAGATGCAAATCACCAAGCCCATAGAATGTGAGTATTAACCGTCCATCCATATGTTCATTTGTAACACAATCGCACAATTTGTTTTTAACATTGTGTCATGCAGTTTTATATGATCATAGGTATAGTTGACCCCTTTTTATAAGGCCACCCCTTCTGGAACAGAAAAATGGCCTTATATGCAAGGTTGCTTTTATAGTCTTTTTGTTGGTTGTCGAATGACTGTTAATACAGTATTGGCTGTATCATGGTGACAAAAAAGAAGATAAGTGCCTTTCCAAAGGACACAATAAGGTTAAAAACAAAATTCACATAACCTTTCCAGCAGATTTAAAAAGACATGCTCGTATAGGCGATGGTGAAGTTGTGTGCTGCTGTACTCTGCCTTGTCTCTTAATCTTGTGTCCAAAGTAGCATATCAGAGTTTCATCACATGTGTGACCTTATTTAAGAAATTATAGTCTTTACTCAGTACCTTTATAATAATTTCATGCAGATATTTACAATTAAACCCATTTGTTATTTATCAAGCAACCTGAGCTCCCAATGGACACAGGCAATCAGGGCACCCCATGGGCACAGGCAATCTGGGCACAAATGAACACAGGCAATCTGGGCACCCAACTGGCACAGGCCCTGTGTATTCCTTATTCCTTGATAAGAATTTCCTCAAAACCATCATATGAAATATCAGATTGGCTGCTACCTCTTGAACAGTAACATGTGTATCATCCATAACATAATACTTCTGCACAGAACTAACTATCTGAAAGAGATATTCTTTGCCATCCATCTCTTACATCACTATTAGCAAATCCCATACTTAATAAGTTCCTAAGGTCCACAAACAGCACACAAGTCAGTTTTTATTTTCATAAAGGGTTTTCTTAATTTTGCATAAAATTGTATACTTCCTCTTTGTTACAAACCTGATTTGTTCATTATTTTTGCCAGTACATCTACATATATGCGACAGAAATGGATGATATCACTAAGCCTGTAAGAGCGTCACTTAAAAATGATGTCACATCCTATATTATAAATGGGTGAATTTTATGATGGGTTGTTCTGTTAAAGTTATAAGCTACTACATCTGTTCTTCAACAATTTGATCAACCCTCTCATATATGAATTTGCAGATGACCTGATTAGGCTGTTCAACCAAACCATTGGGTCCTGGGTGGATAAGTGGTCATAAGTGCTCGCCTTTACAGATGTCATCTCATCTCTGTCCATGAGGGTTGGAGTCTCATGCTTGGGCAGCACTGGGATGTGAGAAAGCTTACCATTAGCTTCCAGTAGGTTTGTGGCAATTCCCAGAGTTTTCCTAGGTTCTTCCTCCACCAAATATACTGGCGATCATGTACAGCCTATCATGTGCTGAAAAATGGCATTAAATCCATAATCACAAAACACATTTTCAAAATTTTAGAAACTTTTGGAGCATTCTATAATTATAATTTTGTATGAAAACCTTGTTAGCACCACTAAAAAAAACTACTTCAGGCAATCACATGAAATGGTAGGCATATCTATATTTAGCTGTAGATGACTTGATGTTTAGGTCATTATGACAGTTTCACCTTTGTGTCGACATTTCGCAATGTGACTATTGTGTCGAAAAACCCTGTTAGCTTGATTAAATTAATATTAACATACACCACTTGAGATAAACTAATAAAATATTTGTCAGTTGTTTTTAATAAAAATCTTGTTAGATATATTGAGCAAAATCCAGTAAAAGACAAATGAAATTTAGGAGGCCTAATTATATTTATATGTATGTAGAATTTGCAGATATTACAATAATTTCTCTAATTTTTCATAATTTATCAGGCTTGGACATGTTTGGTTTCCAAATCAGTCTACTAACAATGCTACAGAACTGGGGATATGTCTTTTACAAACACAAATTCAAGTCGCTACATAATGTTTACTTGGCACATTCTAGACAAGATTGTGCTTAAGTGTCCTTTAACATACATACATACATATACATACATACATATATACATGGAGATCACAGTGTGTTTTTTCTCTTAATAGCGAATGCTTAAGAAACTCACAGACAAAATCCTGTATTATTTGCATGGATTTCAGAAAAATTTATGTGTAAGTGAAAATACTTGTTATGCATTTGCAAGCAGTGCTCAAAGAAAAATGTGTTTAGATGCAAACCCAGGGCTGGTGACTTAAAAAAAATCACCAGCCCTGACTGAAGTTCCACAAACCCAGCCTCCAATTTCCATATGCCCTAAATTTCTCCTTTTTGAATATTATTTGTCACACAAACTTTTAATTGCTACAATTTAAATATAAATTCAATAGGGTTCAAAGGGGTCTTTGGTAATGCATGTGTTATTAGTGTTCGTCACTACACTCACTAGAGACTGGAGTCTCCTGGTGTTCAAAATTCTCCCTCACAACCTTCCCTTCTTTGAAGCATGCAGTTAACACATTCATAAAAAAACACAATATGCTGTATACTTAAGACATTAGTTATTCTGCATTAATGTATTTAATGATAAAATCAGTGATTAAGGCACTTGTATACTTTATAAAAGCTTAAACATTGTTTATATACTAACATTTAGGTCAAGTTTAAGTGACTAGAACAGATCTTGCAACTTAGAAACCTGGTGTGTGTGTGTGTGTGTTTTTTTATTTTTAACATAGCTTAAACAATTTTCCAGTCATATCGCTATGATGCCACAGACATGTAGCATGATGTCCTACACAGTCACATTATCCTGACACCAGGCCGACCAGTCCTAATACTAGCCTCTTAATCCTGAGCACCAAGCAAGGCTGCTGTTAGTAGCATTTTTTTAAAGTCTTTGGAATGACTCGGCAGGGGTTAGAACCCGCGACCTCCCACATCCAAGGCAGATGCTCTAACCACTAGGCCACTGGAACAGTCTAAAAACCTGGTAATATGTAATATAAAGGAAACGATCTGATCGCAATTCAAATTGCAACATACCTCCTTGTGAGACAGTGCATACTGATTTGCAATAACTGGCCATGCTTTTATTAATCTCTCCACCAAATATCAGTGACATAACTACACAAGGATGCATGGATAATGAGTAATCTCTCCACAACATCATAGTAACATCATTACACAAGGATGTATGGATAATGAGTAATCTCTTCACCACATTAAAGTGACATGACTACACAAGGATGCATGGATAATGAGTAGGTTCTCCACCCTATCTTAGCAACATGACTACACAAGGATGCATGGACAATGAGGCAATTCTTCTTGTTAAAACACATACACTCCACAAGTTTGCAGGAAGGCAATGTGGATGGGGCTTTTCTTTGATCCTCTTGAGGTTCTCTCCACCCCACTACAATGAGGGAAGGAAAGAGACATGCCTTCTACTGTATATTATTTATACTGGGCATGTTCCACTAAATTAAAAATGATCTCAGAACTGTCTGCAATAATTATAACGTCCAGTATGTGATTAATCATCAGAGAGGATCACTTCACACACTTATCCAGAATACTGGGATCAATACCGATGCAATGGAATGCCTCCTCCAGACATCTGAATGTGGCTTGCCTAGATTGACTTTGTCTCCATTCTCTCAGGATTTTAAAGCACTGTGTTTGCACATCATGTGGATGCTCCATCTGAATTTGCTCGATTCGGGACACAGGAACTCCCAATTCAACACCCAGATGCACATATTCCTTCCCAATCCAGTGACAGATCTTCTGCAGATGTTGATCTTCTGGTTGCTTGCTTAGTTTTTCTTTTGGGGGCCAAGATGCTCTGTTCCCTGTAAGAAGGCCATCAAATTGAACTAATCACATGTAGATAGACAAGATCAAATTGCTTCCCCTCTCAAGTATATTCCTATATTGTATGAACATCAAAGTCCCCCTTACAATAACAGTCATCATATACTGTATGTACTTCCAAGTCCCCTTCCCAACAATATTGATACATTGCATGTACTACAAAGTCCTCCTCCCAACAATATTCATATATTGCATGTATTTCAAAGTCCCTTTCCTAGAAAAATGTATATATTGTATGTACTTCCAAGTCCCTGCCAACAATATTTATATATTGGATGTGCTTCAAAGTCCCCCTCTCAAAAATATTAATATATTGCATGATTTCATAAGTCCCCTCCAGGCAATATCCATGGATTCTATGTCCTTCAAATTCCCCCTCCCAAAAATATTCATATATTGTATGTACTTCAAAGTCCCCCTCCCAGTAATATACTGAATGTACTTCAAAGTCCCCCTCCCAGTAATATACTGAATGTACTTCAAAGTCCCCCTCCCAGTAATATACTGAATGTACTTCAAAGTCCCCCTCACAACAATATTCATGTATGTTAAAAAAATGTTTTCAGGAAATCTAATGACCATTTTTAAAAAAATAAAGATTGTTTGTTTTCACATCAACATCACATGCCAATAATTAATGTTATCAAAAAGATATATGGTAAATGGTACATGTAGAAATATATGTACTGTATATGAGAAATAAAGGAAGGTTTATAATGCAGATAGAGTTAGAAGAATAAAAACATGTAGATGTATAGATATGACAAGATAAAACTATAGGTAGATAAGGGTTTTCGAAATAGCCGGATATTTGACAGACTGAGAGAGACAAATGTTCTGGTAAAAGATCCTACACAAAAATTAAACAAACAAGAACACAACCAAGTTACCTGAATTTTCATAGCATTTTTCTTTATCAAATTTTCCACTTAAACTTTTCATGCCAATTTAAGTATCCATCCAGGAAGGATACAATGTAAAATGGAGTCCATCTTTAAAATATTCTATATTCAATGAATTCACTGTTTGCTTTTTTCTTGGTAGTGTTGAGTCCACTAACATGTCTGCTTCTGCTTCCATATGTCACCTTGAATCAATGGTGACAGCAAAAAATCTTTGACAAGTGGGCTTTTGAGAATAATTTGAGACCATTTATGTATATATCAGTCTCTGGTAATTTTCATGTAAAGAACTGATGATAAACACCACTTGTTGGTGCTAAAGTTTCTGTAGATCTATATGGAGTATGCTTTTAAAGAAATTCAGATGAGTAATAATTAGAGATGAGTGCCACTTTACATCCACTCAGATATGTAGAACAAATATCATTAGCTACGTTATTAACAATTATCTCCTTATCACCTTGAAATTGCCGACATGCAGCAAAGCAACATCTGATAAGTCCATTGTTTGGAATAAGCATATTTCAGAGCTCACAAATCAGTGGCTAGGTTAGAACTTGAAATATGGCAAATTCAGTCTCTATCCAAAAAAAATGTAAGACTAACCTTGACATTGACAAGATAGAAATAACAGCATCTTGAGAGTATATTGTGTAAAATAAAGGATCAATAGATGAAAGAAACTGTGGGCACTTAGATAATAGAAGAATGTGATACACATAATTCCTAAATAAAGGTGCTGATGTATGTACCATGACTGAGATCACAGAGTACAACACATAGAGAACATAAAGCATTATGAAATTACCAGGACCCCTCTTTTTCTATCTCTCTATTTCTCTCTGAACAAAGTTTTGGACTTGCCCTTGGGCAAACATCATCTTGCCAACAGAGTATGCCTAGACCAAATGGGAGCTTGCCCTGGCATTTAAGGCAAGTTGATTTGTAAATCAATGAATGTCTATTTGAATTCTGGGCCATTTTACCACTGATCCAAAACTTTATTGGAAAATAGTTGCAATAATTTACAGTTCAACTGTTTATTATCTAATTCCCAATTTTTTAAACCTGTCAAATACAAGATCAATGAATAAATTAATATAATACAGATTTCTGATATTTACCTTTTGTTGATTATTAGATTGATGGTTAGGGTAATAGTATGTACATTAAAGCTTCCCATTTCAACTTACTTCCTGACCATCACCATGAATAAAACCACCCAAAACTCTTCACTAAATATTGAAGTTAAGAATTAATTGATCACTTATCAACTGTTTTTAGTTGTTATATACCATATACATTTGTTAGAAAGCTTCATAAAAAATGCAATTGGTTAAAAATTATTGTGTATAAGCAAGCAAATTCAGTTAATAATTGCCCCCAATGATGATGGTGAGGTCACCAAAAGGATTTGTGCAAAGCTAAAGCCCACTTCTGAAGTCAAACGCTTCTTCAGTAATACTTACCTGATCATAAAACATTGGAACATCCACTACCTTGCAAATATAGCCCTTCCAAACAAAAAATTATGTTTACCATGTCATCTGAATCTTCTTAACATCAAAAGTACTGACGCAGTCATTACCTGCTGAGATGAAGTCAGACAAGAGTGATCTCCCCTAGGATAGAGGGGCTTGTACAAAATCCCATCAACTGGCAGATACATCTAAAGTAAAAGTGCACACTCTTCCAGGGATGTAATTGCATGAATGACTTTGGAAGTACATCCATTATTATTGCTAGGAAAGTATTATCAATGACAGATAAATGCATTTTCCTCAAAATTTATTTATTTTTCAAATACATTACCTTAACATACTGGGATAGGTAAGGCATCAAAACAGCCTATAAATTTAAAAAATAGCACAGATAGTACTCAAAGCAAGGACTGAGAAGACAACCACTCAATCCATATAAAATGCTAGGTGAATTAAATGCCAAAGAGACACCAAAAGATGAAAAGGAAGGCAAATTTTGATGTGTGATATAGAACACATGCAATGTATACATTTGACCTAGGAAAAAAAAAAATGGTGTTATGTATGCTGGCTGTGAATAAAGAGTCAAACTGGAATAATGTTCTTTTCAGTAATGGCTAGACAATACTGATTTGAAGAGGAATAATTGACTTGGACTGCGGCCTACAGACTTGGAAAAGGAAAGCAATAGAAGCAGGTGATGTATTTTTGCTGTTAAAAAGGCATGTGTAATACTAGATTGGAGTAAGTTGGGAATAATCATTTTGGAAAAAAATGCCATTTGAAGTTCCCTTTTGACACAATATTCAACATTTAGTACTAACTCAACTAGACCAGACAGTCTGAATAAAAGATCAGTGCAAGTGTAAATTCTGTCAACAGCCATTTACAAAGGAGGAGGAAATGGACAACATAACTGCTTAGTCAGAAGACAGAATTTTTCTTCAATAGGTGCATGGTAGACTGAGTGTTCTTTTGACACTGTCAGGTTGGGTAGAAAAGATGGGGCTTGTGAGAATACATCTTCAAAATCAGAGGTGTGTGGTAACAAAGAAGCTTCCCTTAATGCTTGCAATGCCTGAATTGATGAAGTATGTAGTCAGGGAAGTTGGAAGTCCATCCAGCATGAAAGTCCATCCAGTATGGAAGTCCATAATCATTACTGGGTTGCAATGGAGTCCGAATCAGTGATGGACCCATCCAGTAACAGTCTACAATACTTTCATAAGTTTAGTAATGGATATTGTGGGTGACTTGTTTGTCAGATTCTGCATGGGTTTAGTTGGGCATGAGCAACAGATTCAGAAATGGAAGCAGTGTGACTTGGTTCCAATTGCCATCTGTATGTTGAGTCCAGGACAGTGTATGCCAGTTAAAAGATCATTCCCTGTCCCAATGACAGAGAGCATAGGTGCTGGAGTTAAAGTGAATGAAGTTTCAGGCCTGCTGACATATGGTGCCATAATCCACTTATTGAAGGAACACCTCAACCTGTACTGGGGTCTATACGAGGTGATTGGTTGTTTAGGACTGGTCCCTGTAAGCTGTCAGTACCAGGGTCTATATGTAGTGACAAGTTATCTAGGATTGATCCCTGTGTGCTGCCATTCCAAGTCAGTAAAAGGGTCTATATGTGGTGACAAGTTATCCAGGACTTGTCTCTGTGAGCTGACATATGATGCCATGATTCAGCTATTGAAGGATAGATCACCACAGACAAAACTGGGATCTAATATGTGGTGACGAGTTGTCTAGGACTGGTTCCTGAGAACTGTCATCCCATGCTAGTATTGTAGTTTATATATGGTGATGAGTTGTCCAGGACTAGTTACTGTGAGCTGACATATGATGCCATGGTCCAGCTATTGAGGGATAGATCACCACAGCCAATACTGGATCTAAATGTGGTGATGGGTTGTCCACGACTGGTCCCTGTGAGCTGATGTCCCATGCTACTGCTGCTACAGTAGTTGGTTCAATGCTGGTATGATTAAGTTGTGTAAATGCAAGTGACAGCGGAACTTAATTTGTGAAGTGCCATATCCTCTTTGAAATGGGCCATCTTACTGCCTTGAGTTACTGGAATATGAGAAACCTTGCAACTCAGGCAGCATTGACAGAAATAAAGATCATGTCTACATCTGTATGGGAGCATTTTTTTGCCTTTTCACAAGCACGGGTTACTGTTGGATGTATCTGTCACCCATTTCTCATCTGATGAACACCCCACAGAGTTATACTGGTAAGGTGATTATCTTAAGCTAGTTTAAGCTTCATACAGTCCCGACACCTAATCCTGTTCATTGTTACCTGTAATGACAGAAAGCAAAACAATGGTATACACAGACTGAATCAGCTCACTGTAAAGTGCACATTGTGAATTAAGATAATGCTACAGAAGTTATTTAATAAAGGATTTTATTTCTGGGAATACATTGTCATTTCTATGTGTGTGTGTGATTTGGATTTTTAACAATTTTCCAGTTATATCACTATGATGTCTGTTTATAGTGATGTCTAGCACTGGAGCATCATGTCACAGACATGTAGCATGATGTCCCACCCGGTCACATTATCCTGACACCAGGCCGATCAGTCCTAACACTAACCTCTTAATGCTGAGTGCCATGTGATGCAGCTGCTAGTACCATTTTATAAGTCTTTAGTATGACTTGGCTGGGGTTCGAACTCACGTCCTCCCACATCCGAGGTGAACACTCTAACGACTTAGGCCATTGGAGTGGTCATTGTCATCTCTTTGATGTAACTTAGAAAAAGGTCTATTACTGAGATAAATTACAAGTATTATCATTCATTAAAGCAGGCAATTAAGATAACATCTAGCATATCATACAACAAAATAAACAACTCGAGTTGCAAAATATTTTGTCTCCAATCATCTTGGCTAGCCATGGTTCCAATATGTTAACCTATCTAAACCTTGGCAGATCGATCCAATATTTCAGTGCCCCGGGTCTGTGAATTTCAACCAAAATCAAGTTCTTAAAATTTTTTACACTATTCCTCCATGATTAAGATGAGGGGAACACAGCTGGAATGGAGTCATAAGTAAGCCATTTTCCACCTCCAGTGTCTGTTTGCACAAATACATCCTTTCCATCAAATACACCATTTATGGCTCTTCTCTGGTATGTAGTCAGACTTTGGATGCTAAACTCATGAAGTACCGTTTTCAAGTCAACTACCTACACCATTTTCAGCTGATGTACAATGCACCACTGTTACACTCAATTGGTTAGATGGTACTGCATACTATGGGAGGCAACTCCTGAGATCCAATAGATATTGCACTGAAATATTAGATCAATCTGCCAAGGTTTAGATAGGTTAACATAATGGAACCTTCACTAGCAAAGATGGTCTCCTGTAAAAACAGAGGAGAATTCAATATTGAAAGGGATGAAGGATTATTTCCATCAGGTATTTCCTCCTATGGATCAGTCTCAAACTGAAGAAAAGGCACAATATCAAAGGTGCCTTGAGTGAGAACATACTTCTGAGAGCACTGCCTTGAGTGAGAACATATAAGTGAGAATAATGCTTCTAGTGAGAACATGCAGATCATGCAAGAGTTTTAGTAGCAAGTGATGTTTTACAGCATTTGGCACCAATCCTTCAAAGGGAGACCACTCTTTTTTGACTTCTGCCTCAGCAGGTAGATAATCTATTGGCACTTTTATTATTAAAACAAGGCAAAAGATCTGATTTTTTTTAGTTTGGGATGGCTGGATCTGCAAGATAGTGGATGTCCTCTTAAGATGTTATCATCAGACAATGTATTTAAAGAGTAACTGGGGAAGACTTGGAAAGTAACCATGTTTCACTGCTCTATCACAAAGGGCACTAGAGTAAAAATGCATAAAAGAAAAAATTTACAGGCCACCATGACCATGAAGATGCAACCTTGAAATACCATTTAATTATAGATATAAATGTACCATTGTTTGTCTCATTATATCAAACAGCCTTACTATAGAAAATGGAAACAGTAAGAATGTGTGATCCTGACTTTTTATGATAGAATCCTAAATGTGGAATGCAACACATCTTCTAGTGACAATATATCAGAAAAATAAGTTTAATTGCTTATTTTTAAACAGCTCTTAAATTACAGCGCAGAAGAAACAATGTAAGTGGAACCTAAAAGATTGATACTGAATCTCAAAAGGTTCCAAAGTAATATATATGTAAAGTGGAAAGGAAAATGTGAAAGAAAATTAAAATACTGAATCCTGACTTTAAACATTGGAACCCAAAGTGGTACCAACACATATTCTTACAAGACTACTGTGATTGGCACATTATATGCCACCCCATGTTTATCTATCTTCTATGTAGGCATCAAGAGTGCATGTTGGACTGTAGGTTATTGACCAATGGATTCCAAAGTCTTTAA
Organism: Megalonaias nervosa; assembly: GCA_016617855.1. Lineage (NCBI taxonomy): Eukaryota > Metazoa > Mollusca > Bivalvia > Unionida > Unionidae > Megalonaias > Megalonaias nervosa. The sequence continues at coordinate 31,439 of JAECUM010095397.1, read as the reverse complement.
CTTAATGTGATGAAACCATTATTTTCTTATTTGACTTCCCATGACTATGACCTCTGACCTTCAGACCCCATACTTTTTATTACCCTCAGTCAGTAGTTCCCAATCCCCAGGTTGCAACCCAAAATCAGGGTCATGACATCTTGGAGGGTCACTAAGATCTTTTTGATGGTAGCAAAGCTTATAAAAATGTGAAAATGGTGTCATGACGCTCAGAAAAAATATTTTTTAGGGTTGCAACCAAAACTGGTTGGGAACCACTATCCTAGGTGCAAACCATCCACAATATTTGATTCAGGAACTTACTTTAGAACAAATAGTATTTTGCAAAACACATTTATCTTAAAGCCTCAACAAGCCCTGGCATTTGACCTTTTGATCTCAAAAGACCTTTTCCATATATTGAGTGCAAGCAATCCAAACTCTGGTCAAGGTTCGTGGCCTAGAACTAAATTATTATACAAACACCATTTTTCTTTTTTTGGTGACCTCAACATTTGACCTTTTCACCCCAAAATTAATCAGCTCCATTGAAACACAATAATCAAGTCATCCACAAATTTTGGTGAAAGTACATGATCAACAACTGAATTTTTCTCCAAAGAATATTTTTCTTTCTTCAGTCAAGTGGTCTTTGCCTTATAACACTAAAATAAATAGGCTTCTTACAACAAGTGTAGGTCACCTACAAATTTTAGTCCTGGTATCTGATATAAACTACCTTTATTGCTCAGGAAACCATTTATATTCTTTCAGTTATAGCAGTCTTGAATTTTGACCTTTTGACCATGAAAATGAAAGGCATCTCTCTTACTGAAAGTGCCAGCCATCCACAAAGTTTGGTAGCTATATATGGCAATGAATTCAATGTCTTCTTCTGAAATTATTTATCTTCTTTCAGTCATGGTGACATTCACCTTTAAACTTTTGATTCCAGAAATCAGCAAGTTTCTTCTTTACCTCAAGTGCAAGCCATCCATAGTGTTTGCTTTTGCTGATGGTGGACAACTCAAGTTATTGTTTAAAATGATATTTGCAACAGATAGATCGGCTGACCACATCATAAGGCAGGTGTACAAAAAGATTGGTACAGTAAGTCACATAAAAATCTAAAATTTGTCTTTACCCTTGATTTCACTCATGGAATAATCTGACTGCTTTTATCATTATTCTTGAAGTCTTGGAAACAACTTTTAAGCAATTATTTAATTTTTAAAGATTTTAATTATTTTTCTTTCAGATTTAAATTTCATCATAAATATATCATTTTACCTCATTTTCATGAAACATACCTGCTCTGCAAACTGAACTGAAAATATAACAAGTATTCTTTATGAGATTGAAATTATGTCGTAATTGTTTCAACTCTTTTTATTACACACACCTGCTATGTTGATTGATTTTTGAATATCAAGATCAATTTCAGCACTTCTGCAGGCCTTCTCTAGGTTTCTAAATGTGGCTCTGTCCCTGCTTTGTAGTGTCCATCTATACAAGAACATGAGACACTGAGTGGCTGTATAACGATAGTCCATCTGTATTTGCTGGATATCCACCCAGGTGATTCCCAGCTCTAGACCAAGAAGAACACATTCCTTTCCAATTTTCATTGACAGTCGTCCTAACTCTCTTTCAGATGGTTTCTTGTCTTGCAGATTAAGTGGTAGAGAAGAAACTGAAGCATATGACAGACCAGGAATGAAGCAATATAACACAGTATGTTCTACAACCTACCGATAAATTACAGAAGGTCATTTACTGTTAAATTCTTGCATTTAATCCATCAGAAAAGAAAACTGACAGTGGTACTTAGCCAAAATTGCACAGCATGCATACTGTAAATTCACTTTTATTCATGTGGTACCAATCACTGTAGCTTGGTTTTTCTTTTTTTAAACCATCGATGGATTCATCTCTATATCAACTTAATAAGCAATTCTATGACCAAGAAAATGTCTAAGAAAATGGCACAAATATAAACCCTCAACTAGACACACTCAGCTCAACTTGAAAAAGTAAGCACAAATGACTGAACCAAAAAATATAAGTTATAGTGACCCACTTTTCAATTAAGGTTGTGACACTTCTCATGATGCAGTTACATGTGAAGTTACAAGACTCCAATGGTGGCTAAGAAAATGTGCTGAAAGTAAACATTTACCAAAATCACAAATATTGATAACAGTGACCTAAATTTAACAAAAAAGTGCAGTACTCCAAATGGCACATCAAACATGCCACCTTGTACCAGATCTGTACACCAAGTACTGGTAAAAGTGATTGAGAAAATGACCTAAACTCAAACCTTCTTTAGAGAAAATAAGCTCAACGCAAAGGTAAGGACAAAAAACACTGAACCATGAAATATAGGTCACAGTACCACTTTTCTCTGTATTATTCCTCATTCTGCAAATACATAGCAAGATATGTGACTCTACAAGCAATACTGATCTAAATGCAAAGACAAACCAAATTCACTAAATCATGAAATTCAAGTCACTATGACCTAATGTTCCTAAAACAAATGTCTATCACTCCACATGAAACATCTATGTACAAAGTTGTGTGACTCTGTACACACTATTGTCTGAGATCATGAACAAAATAAAAGTCCTAACATAGGGGTCAGCAACCTACAGCACACATGCCACAAGGTTGCACGTCAAGAGGTTTTGTGTGGCACGCGAAGGGCAGCCAAAAATCTTGATTGTAACAGTGTTACTCTCTTACTGGTGGCATGCACTCATTCATTTTGTAATTAACCTAAAAAAAAGTGGCATGCTGTGTAAAGTAGGTTGCCAAAGCCTGCCCTAACCCCAGTGTTGATGCCAGATGGACATCATCAGACTCAATTAATGCTTTGCAATTAAACCAAAAAATGTAACCACTGGTTTGAAGAAACACTTATTTGTAATCACCAATGTACTTTAATTTCAAATGTGACTATTGGCATGCACATATCTTGCAGGCGAAGGTACGTTATTACATTAATCTCTCTTAACTAATGATTTATTTCTATTGGATTGAAGACATTGGAATTCGTACCAAGAATATAAACAAAAAGAATTAATATGACAATGGAATTTGCTCCTAACCTGGGTACAGTCATTGATATATATTTATTTGCCAACATATTCTTTTCTTTTCATTCCCTGCTGAGAATCCATCAAAACTAGATTATCATTTATTAATGGGACCCTAAGGAGATTGTGGCAATATCAATGCATGGGGACATGTGAGTTGTTTTCTATTGTGATAAATCCTATTAATAACCAATTAAGACATGGCCTCTGCCTTATCAAAAATGAAGTAAGAATGCCTTTATGTAGTCCAAGCTTCTCTGACACAACCAATAATTGCTTTTCAAATCTTCCATTGAAATAAATTCCATTATGGTAAAAGTGATTGTAACTTGGAACATTTTTTCTAATTTTTGCAATAGGGGAAATGGATATGGCAATCAATTCAAAATGAAGTGATGATGAATCACCATGTGTATTGATCGCTCCAGCGGCCTAGTGGTTAGAGCGTCTGCCATAGATGTGGGAGTTGCGGGCTTGAACCCTGGCCATGTCATACCACAGACATAAAAAATGGTACTAACAGCTGCCTCGCTAGGCTTTCAGCATTAAGAGGTTAGTGTTAGGACTGGCCGGCCTGGTGTCAGGATAATGTGACTGGATGAGACATGATGCCACATGTCTGCAACATGATGCCCCAGTGCTAGACATCACTGTAAACTGTCACACTGCAGACATCATAGCGAGATGACAGAAAATTTTTTAAAGCTACGTAAAAAATCCAAATCACACACAACATGTGTATTTTTTAGAAGTAAGGACAACTTGACCATAGTGATGAAACTTGAAATTAGCCCATTTAATCTAAGGGGTAAAGCAGAGGGTGCTACACTTAATTTTCACATCTGCCATCAATCTAAAACTTTAAGAAAACTGACCAGTCTGTAACCCAGGCTAATGTGATTGATTTCTACTTCCCTATTTTCAAGTTGCCCAATTGCCACTAAACCATGGCTCAGGCTGTTTTGTCCACCAATATTTGTACCTTCATTATCTTCCCTGTCTGCCATTTGATGTATCAAGATATGGATAATGCTGTTTTCACAAACAGACATTTATAACTATATGTATTTAGCAGGTAATTTGGTTTATGTCATATTAAAAATCATATCAAATGACATTAATAGAAATGCATGCTGCATGATTAATCGTAAAGTCTCGGACTAAAATAATACATCCCTTCTGATGCTTACCTCTATATTCTCTTTCATTTCCTTGGCTTTCCTAAAATAAAGCAAGAGTATAATAATAATAATACAATGGTATAATGTTAAATAAGAAAATCATACAAATGTTACAAAGTTAAATAATACAATCATGCAAATGTTACAATGTTAAATGAGAGAATAATACAAATGTTACAATGTTAAATAAGAAAATCATACAAATCTTACAATGTTAAATAAGAAAATTATAAAAATATTACAACATTTAATGAGAAAATCGTATAAAATGTTACAATGTTAAATAATACAGGCATACAAATGTTAAAATGTTAAATAAGAAAATGATACAAATGTTACAATGTTAAATAAGAAAATGATACAAATGTTACAATGTAAAATAAGAAAATCATATAAAATAAATGTTACAATGTTAAATAAGAAAATCATAAAACTTATACAGTGCCAAATGTTGCAACACCAAATGCTACAATGTTAAATGCTACAATGATATGATTCATCACTAAAATCTCATATATTTGTAAAATATAAACTTGATTAGAATGTCATTCTTATTTGTACACATTAGCATTTATCTAAGCTTCATCAGTAACCACTTAGTGAAACACTGCAACATGATGAACTTTATTCTTTTAAGTTTTATCTATTTCAAAGTAATCAAAGGAGGCATGTTAAAGATTTATTCTAAGTGATTAAACAGCTAGTTAATTTTGCATTAAATAGAAAGTCATTATAAAAAATCATCCACAAGCCAACAAGAGAAAATATTTTTCTATCTTTAATGACAGGCAGTCACTGCCTCATTCTTTTCAGATGAGGTATCATACTTGAATGTGCACATGTAGTTATAATGTTGCTAATAGAAAGTGGAATGAATTAACATTCCAGAACATTTCATTAACAGAGACCATCCTTGGCTCCAAAAATTGGGACAGGTTACTCCTCCCTACATGCAGAACAGGGAGATGATAGAAACCATTAGACTTGATAAATTTTTAATATGATATCACTGCAATATATTGTGTTTTTAATAATAATAATAATAATAATAATAATAATAATAATAATAATAATAATGATAATAATAATGATAATAAAATAATAATACTACTAATAAAAATAATAGCAGCAGTATATAGTACTAGTACTTCTGTCACATAAAATTATTCCTGTATGTTTGCTTATGAAACTAATTGAGAAAAAATGTTTGTTTTATTCATGTAAAGTTTATTACAAAAGTATAAATTGTTACTGGATTCAGTATTCTTCCACAAAATAACATTGTACATCATCATGAAAGTAGCTGTAACAGTATGACATATCATCTGGTTCACTGTCTACTCAAATACCCATCTAGAAATTGTACAAAGCACACTGCTTCAGCATAAGCAGCAGGCAAGCTCGTATAAGTTAATTTAAAAACCTACTGTATGCATTAATGTTCATATTTTTTATGTTTCACATTTGGAGTGCCCACTGAATACTTAATGATGTTTAAAAGCATAAGTTTTTTCTTTTGGTAGGCATTTTGGAGAGCGATGATTAATTCAACATGTCATTGCAATTCACTAAAGCCTAAAAGCTAGGATTTACCAAGAACAGATCAGTAATTACAACCCTAATTTGATAATTTCCTGATGGTCAGGTGTGACAAGCACCATTCAGTTAGACCTTTGTTCCAATTACTGATATATTCAAGATACAAAACCATCATTGGGGCATTATTACTGCCATTTGAGTACATTCTCAAATTATCTTACTCCTCATAATACTCAATTGACAGCAATACTGGGAGAAAGGTGTATCAGTTTGCTGCTAATACAATGCAAAGTTTTACACTAAAATGCTATGTTTTAGCCCTTGTCACCCCTAAAGACAGAACTTTCGATTATAGTTTCTGACTTGTTGTAAAAATTATTGGAGTTTTCATCTCCATATTTCCTTAAACTTTTTAGATATAAATTAAATTGCTCACCTCAGCTTGGAACCAGAACTTTTTGAGTTCACGTGACAGAATCAGGTGATGACCATGAGATGGGCACTTCAGTTCAGACACATTAAGTTTTGACACTGGAATCACATCTTCCAGGCAATCCTCACTGGATTCAGGGCACTTTATATAGCACTCAAATGCCAGGCTGTGGCAAAGGTAGTTGATGATCTTGGAAAGCATCTCTTCTATGAATTCACGTACACTGATGCACAGTTTTGAACTTGGCATCCTTTTATCCACTCTAGTGACACGTGCAAAAATGATACAATTTCTGGTGTACAAAGTGAGTTTGTGGCTCTGGTCAATTCTAAAGACACAACACCCACAGTAGATCAAGTGCTCAGATCCTTCTTTAGCAATGGGCCAGCAATCTAAACAGGCTGCAAGAAGCCTATGAAAGATGGGAGGCGGTAGGAACTTTTCAATGAAGACAAAGCACAGAACTGATGAGCTCTCCATCTGATGATGTGGTTTAGGGGAGATTACCTCTTTTGGCATTTCTTGACGGAGCATACAGGGAGCAAGAAAGTAATCTTCCATCTGGAATAAGAATATGAAGTAAAATAAATCTTAGAAACAATAGTTTATACAAGAATAAGCAAAGACTATCAATCTATTTTTAAATTCTTTTAACAAATACAGGAAAGATGTGTTTAAGAAAAACAGTGATGCACATGGACACTAGCTTCACAGCCTTCACACTTTTAGAAATGCAGTTGAAAATGAGTTTCGTGAAGTGGCAATGCTCTATATACTGACTGAAAAGAACATCCAGACATCCAAGACAAACCCATCTTCTTTACTCTTTATGAACTTTACTCTTATGAACTTTTACTCTTTATTTACTCAATATTGAAACCATCTAAGATATTCCTGAGAATTTCCTGAATAATTGATAAAAAATATTTTCCCACATTTCTAAGTTGACAGGTTCAAAATAGATTCTTCAGTACAGTACAAGTCTGACCTTGAACCTCATATCGGGGATAGAAAATCACCAAATTTGACTCATACAATGTTAGAAAATGCCATCATGCAATATTTGGTCAAATATATAATCAATATTTGTGAAAAAATATACAATGCAAAAATCCAAAATTATTTAAATGATGCATTAAAGGTTTCAAGGGATTCTGATACATCTGCAAACTGTGTTTGACAAAAATCCATTTTCACCTGTCTGTGTTACCAAGCTTACTGGCCAATACAGTTAAAGACCCCAAGTCAAAAACTATGACTTTTAAATCAAGGTCAGAGTGCTGATTATCAACTTGAGATGGCCACTACAGCACTATGTTTGAGGTCAGGTGAGCATTAATTTTATTCCAAACCAGATGCATTCTGTTCAATAGGACCTTAATCAAAACCCTAATAAGTAAGTCTTTTAGAGAGAACTTTACATTGATAAGATTGTTAATTCTGGAAAAGAATCATTAACATAATTTTCAAGATGGCCCCAGTGACAATGAAATTGGAGATCAGATTAGCTCCATTTTCATACAGGACCAACTAGACATTATAAGAAGTCGGGAACCATTTTCATTTTGGACAAACAAAACATTATAAGAAGTTCGTGTTCAGTAATAATCCCATGCCAATACAACCATCTGTTCAAGTTAAGTAGCAATAACAAACCTGTTGAGAAAGATGACTGTCACTGGTGGCCATACTGCATGACAGATCAGCAACATTTTTAGTTTGAACAAATAATACATAATTTATAGTTAGAACAAATTATACATAATTCTCAGAAGGAGAAGTGATATCATGATTTTCTTGATGGGCACAGTGGTGGCCCTATTGGATGCAAGATATCCACCATTTTTATTCAGGACTAACTAGAAATGGAAATGTGTGACATGCAAATGGATGGGAAATGTGTACAGGCAAGATGTAAACATTAATCTAAAGTACGGTAATTGTTAGCACTATATGAATATGCACTATAATGTTGCATAAAGAGTCACTGTTAACACAATATGAATGCTCACTACAGTGTGGCATAAATAGTCACTGTCAGTACTATGTACATGAATATGCACTATAGTGTTGCATAAATAGTCACTGTTAAGGCTAAATGAATATTCACTATAGTGTGGCATAAATAGTCACTGTCAGCACTATATGAATACTCACTACAGTGTGGCATAAACAGCCTTGTTAATGTGTGTGTGTGTGTGTGTGTGTGTGTGTTGGATTTTTAATGTAGCTGTAAAAACATTTCATATCGCTATGATGTCTGCAGTATGACAGTTTATAGTGATGTCTAGCACTGGGGCATCATGTCGCAGACATGTAGTATCATGTCCCACCCAGATACATTATCCTGACACCAGGCCAACTATTCCTAACACTAACCTCTTAATGCTGAGCGTCTGGTACAACTTAGCCAGGGTTCGAACCCGCGACCTCCTGCATCCGAGGCAGACACTCTAACCATTACACCACCGGAGCAGACACTTTGTTAACACTATATGAATAATTACTGTAGAATGGCATAAATAGTTGCCTTGTTAACACTATATAAATAATTACAGTAGCATGGCATAAATAGTCATTGTTAACACTACTCACTATAGTGTGGCATAAACAACAAATGCACAAGTAAAAGGCTTTCAATAAACAGACCTCAACCTCCTTTCCATCCTCACTGAAAGACCTTGTCCTTGTGATGATGTTCAATTTTTCCATCACCAGTAAAATATGTTCCTTATTGTCATAGAATTCTGGATTTTTCTCCTTTGTCCAGACGGCATCTAGAAATCAAAGTAATAAGATCATCAGAAAGGCAGTAATATAAAGACATGTAGGCATCAGTACCAGTCATCTAAGTTTCAAATGGTTCACTATCTGAACAAGAAAAAAGCCTCAGCATTTTATGTATATTTTTACCAAAATTTAAAGACGATAAAATCAAGACTGTAATCAATAATTACACTTCTACAAAACATGCTGCAGGATCCACTAGCTACAAAAATCATTCATTATCATGCAAAAAGTAAACTGAAATTAAATCGGCTTAACAAAATGTTTGCCCCATTTCAGATAAACTTTCCTTTTGCAAATGTTTATCTTTACATTTTAACTTGATCTTGTTCAGCACAATATAACCAGTTTTGTGCTGACATGCTGATAAAACACATACCTACTTACCTACCTACAAACAATGAAACCCCACTATAACACAATGGTCAGGGTCCTCACAGTGCCATAGTGCTATGTACTGTATCATACAATATCCTCATAGTGTCATAGTGCTATGTACTGTATCATACAATATCCAACCAAGTCAGTTAAATGAAGAAAATATTACACTTGTCCCCTCTTTAATAACTATACAAGACTGGAAGAAGCAGTGTAGTTGAGTGATAAATTATAGATTTATTTCACAACTTGACACATATTAAACATGAAATACTTAAAACAGTTACCTTATATTCCCTAATTAATACCCCTGGGGGCGTTATCTTTTTCCATATGGGATGGAGGGGGGGGGAGCATTTCTTACAGCATAATAATGAAAGCTAAAGATGTTCATTTCATGTACTCTTGACCAACATGCATATCTGGCAGGTTTTCTGCCACTGAATTCAATAATTGCTAATATCAGTACAGCTAAAATGATCAACTGATCAACACATTGTCCCCTTTCAAAAGCTGCTTGAAGTAGGACTGGTCAGTCTTTGATCTTTCTGCCCACTGCTATTGTGTCATGTTTAACACTACATGTGTGCCCATGACTTTAGTAATTTATACATTGATAAATACATTGTAACAGTGGGATCAACTGAGACTGCTGCAGCATTTTGTTGTAATCATGAATCTGAAGCAGATGGGTACTGAAAAGCATAGGTCTTACACTACATCTTTTACCATTAATACTGGCTGCCATGTATAGCCTATCTTATGCTGAAAAACAGCATTAAACCCTATAACAACAACAACAACAACATCTTTTATATTTTCTGTTTTTAAAAACTTGGAGGGGGCATTAATTACAGTAGGGGTGTTAATTAGGGAACTTTAAACACAAAAATTCTACAATGTCCCCAAAGTATGAAATTTAGGTTGCATAGACATATTCAATAAAGATGTAGTGCTTAACAAAATGACCGAGTTTCATGATAATATAGGTATTCACTATGTGTATAGCATGCCAAAACTCATGTGGTCACCCATTAACAGCAAAAACTTGACCACATCTGCTACAAGATGAATAAAGGTCAAAATGAATTTCTTCTCATGTAAGTTTGTGGTGCCCAAAAAAATGCATATAAATACTGTCAGTTTCATAATTCTAGCATGAACACTGCCTGGGAAATGAGCCCCAAACACTAAAGTTAATATAAGTCAATGAAGCATCAACGTGATAAAATTAGGGATATAATGACCTAATATGGAAATTAAGGAATACTGCATATTAAAGATGCATCCCCTCATCAACTTTCATGATTCAGAATAGTACCGTATGTATACAGCATGAAAAAACATGTGATCATGATCTACATACAAAAACTTAACCTAAAAGGTTAATTGAAGGTTATAGTAAACTTTGGTATGAGTGTGATACTATGAGAAATGTATAAAACAATCTAGTTTAACTATCAAAGCATGAAAAGTTAAAACACAGATTTTAACCACAGTCAGTCAAACATGAAATATTGCTCACATTGACCTACTTTTGTGTTGAAGGCATATGACTCATTAAGATGCATTCTTTTGACAACATTAGTATACCGTAGGACCTCTGTGCAGTTACTGCTATTTAGTCTAATGTCAGCTTCACTCTGATATACTGCCTGGTCTTGAAGCTTGTTACAATGATTTCCAACAATGTTATAATTTCTAGCACATATTTAAAATGTTTCTTCACAATACATTAGAGTCCTTTGAAGGAACTGATGCTCTTCTGGCCAAAATTTAGTTTCATCTGTCCTTTCATATTCTTTAACTGCTGACACTAAAACCATCTATGATACTCTTGAAAACTCACATGGAGAGAGGTGTAATGCCTGAGTGATCTGTAAAGACAAGCACTTTTGAGTACTCTTAGAGCAAGTACTTTAGAGTACTCTTAGAGCAAGTACTTTAGAGTACTCTCAGAGCAAGTACTTTAGAGTACTCTTACAGCAAGTACTTTAGAGTACTCTCAGAGCAAGTACTTTAGAGTACTCTTAGAGCAAGTACTTTAGAGTACTCTTAGACCAAGTACTTTAGATTACTCTCAGAGCAAGTACTTTAGAGCACTCTTAGAGCAAGTACTTTAGAGTACTCTTACAGCAAGTACTTTAGAGTACTCTCAGAGCAAGTACTTTAGAGTACTCTTAGAGCAAGTACTTTAGAGTACTCTTAGACCAAGTACTTTAGATTACTCTCAGAGCAAGTACTTTAGAGCACTCTTAGAGCAAGTACTTTAGAGTACTCTTACAGCAAGTACTTTAGAGTACTCTCAGAGCAAGTACTTTAGAGTACTCTTAGAGCAAGTACTTTAGAGTACTCTTAGAGCAAGTACTTTAGAGTACTCTTAGAGCAAGCACTTTAGAGTACTCTCAGAACAAGTACTTTAGAGTACTCTTAGAGCAAGTACTTTAGAGTACTCTTAAAAGCAAGTACTCTGCCACCAAGGGCCCCATGATCCACAAAACATGTGTATTTTAAAACAATATCAAAAGGTTTCAAATGATATATTATTGATTTTGACAAATAATCAATTCATAACTTTTGGTAACACAACATTTTATTTGCCACATTCTGTTTGATGTTTTGGACTTTATTTTTTTTATAACACAGTATCACAAGGATATAACAAGTGAGGTTTCATATGTAGCTTTACTGCTCACAGACTGGATAGGAAGAACTTAGGAGAGTCATGCCTCAATACCCAATTACCACATATGCTTGTAATAACTTACTGGTACAGCATCAACTTAAGTGATAATCTGAGAATAGTTTTCTGGAACATGTTAAATGGTCTGGATGAACACATGAAATTAAGTCGCATCTACATAAAGTTAAAATAAACACTTGTCACACCTTCACCCTTAAATTTAAGCAATATTAAGCTAATCAGGTGACCTTAGTTGTAACTGTATTGTTTGAGCTGTTAACAAAGAATGCAACAGTATGATCCTAGTCAAGTCTTATTATCAACAACAATGTGCTTTGTACTGTAGTCTTCTTATCAACAGCATGTGATTAGTAGTCTTCTTTTTAACAGACTGATCCTAGTACAGTCTTTTTATCAATAGCATTTGTTTTGTACAGTCTTCTTATCAACAGCATGTGCTTTGTACAGTCTTCTTATCAACAGCATGTGTTTTGTACAGTCTTCTTATCACCAGTGTGTGCTTAATAGTATTATCAACATGTGCTTAGTAGTCTTATCAACAGCATGTACTTAGTACAGTCTTCTTATCAACAGCATGTACTTAGTACAGTCTTCTTATCAACAGCATTCTGCTTAGTAGTCTTCTTATCAACAGCATGTACTTAGTAGTCTTTACTATCAACATGTGCTTAGTACAGTCTTCTTATCAACAGCATGTGCTTAGTAGTCTTCTTATCAACAGCATGTGCTTAGTAGTCTTTACTATCAACATGTGCTTAGTACAGTCTTCTTATCATCATGTGCTTAGTACAGTCTTCTTCTCAACAACATGTGCTTAATACAGTCTTCTTCTTAACAACATGTGCTTAGTACAGACTTTTTACCAACAACAGGTCCACTGTAGGTCTAAATACACATCTAGTACTCTTCTCTAGCTCCTCAGTTCTTGGGAAAATTTCATATATATGATTGTGTATTTCTCCCATACATGTATATTTCTCACATATATGTATCTTTTTCCTATACATGTATATTTCACACATCCATGTATATTTCTCTCATCCTTGTACATTTCATGCATACATGTATATTTCACATATACATGTATATTTCACACATACATGTATATTTAATATGAAAGTGCTACAAAGAGTAGAGGACTTTACTACATCTAGGAACATGCATTTCATTGTGCAGGAACATGTTAAGCTAAAGATTGTAAAGCGTCTGGCAAAATTAAAAAAAAAACATCACTATATTTCTCATATTTTTATTTTATTAATTGAATAGTCCAATGCAATCATGTTTGAAACTGCTTCAATGTCTTATTTCTTCTCATATCATCTCCTAATTGCATGTATTTTAAAACAAAACAATCTCTATCTCCATCTCCCTGCCCCCCCCCCCCTCTCTCTCTCTCTCTCTGAGATTTACACATTGCTATGGTATTTACAATCATTACACCAATACACTTTATAGATTTGTGAAACCACTTAAATATTATTTTAAGAGTCTTGGCTAAAATGATATTTAGTATTAAAAAGCAAAGTGTACAGCACAAAACAAACAGAAATAGGCACTGTCTGATATAGGTCAGCCAACTGTTAAGTTCCACATGATACAGTGGATGACCATTATCACATTAATTATATCGCTGTGACTAAATGGAAGAGTACAACAAAATTTGATCTATCCAATGTGAGTCACCATGTGGATATGAGCCTTGATGACCAAGATGCTAAATCCATGATGGTCGTTACAGCATAGAAGGATTAAATGTTCATTGTGGGGTATATAATTTAATAAATCTGCAATATGTGTACTCCACATGGAAAAATATAAAGTACACAACCAAGAACCTTATTAAGGTATAAAATAAGAGGAATAGATATTATAGTAATTAAAAGGTACAAACCTATAAGTTCCTGAGTAAGTTTTCCCTTTTCTTTGAATTCATACCACTTGCTAGTGATTGCACGATTACTTCTGATGAACATCTCAGCTGTGATGAGGGACTTCAGTGCATCAATCAGCCATTGCGGATTTAGCACAATCTTCTCCCTCAATCCTTCAACACTGAAAATTATGAGATTGAACACATTATTTCCATTGCTGTAGTAAAGTCAAATAGTACTGACAACTCTGTTTTTAGTAACTAATTTTCAGGTGTTTCAGGCTTAAGTATTGAATCTATGAAATTAGAGTGAAACTGATTTTGAAACCACAGTTAGGCTGAAGGTTTTCATGCAGTTGTAACAGAAATGTACAATTCATGCGTGAAAACAAAACTTTCCAAAGACATGTACCCTTGCTGATCACTTCTTCAAAATTCTGATATGAAGTCACTAAACTGTCTTGTACTTGGAGTGCATTTGTGAGAGTGGTTCTCAAAATATCATTAACAATACATTTAAAACTATGTACAATCTTAATTGCCAATTAATAAAAAATTGTTACTAGTGGAGTGATGGTAACCTATATATTGTGAGTACCAATACAGTCTGCCATGATAACTGTTGTTAGGAGGCAGACTGTACCATTAGGTATTGTTCTGCAGCCCACCTCCATTAACTGGGCAATGCCCAGGTCATATAATGATTATATTAACTTTCACATTTGAATGTTATGCCCATTACATGAGCTCTAGAAATGGCATAGTTTTGTAGTTTGTTTTGCCATAAACTGAAATTTTTTCTACTTGTAGGCCAGATAAATATGAAATATTTCCGTATCTTGGAAGTTCTTTTCAAGTCCAGGAAATTCTTTTCAAGTCATTCATTAATTATTTAAACCATTCTCTAACTGAAAAATCTTAAACAAATTTAGATCTGGAATTTATATTTATTCTAGAATTATATTTTGTGGTTAAAATGAGTGAAGTTTCTTATTTACACTTATCTAACTTAATTGATTTATTTTGATTCGTTTGAATAGGATAGAATCAGATAAAGTAAACTACTGACAAATTTTGAGTATTACATCTAGAGTAGAATTTAAGATCACCTAGAGCAGAATTTAAGATTATCTGTAGTATAATGTAAGATTATCTGGAATAGAATTTAAGATTATCTGGAGTAGAATTTAAGATCACCTAGAGCAGAATTAAAGATTATCTGTAGAATAATGTAAGATTATCTGGAGTAGAATTTAAGATTATTTGGAGTAGAATTTAAGATCAACCAGTATTAGATTTTACGATTATCTGGAGTAGAATTTAAGATTATCTGTAGTATAATTTAAGATCATCTGGAGTAGAATTTAAGATTATCTGGAGTAGAATTTAAGATCACCTGGAGTAGAATTTAAAATTATCTGGAGTAGAATTTAAGACTATCTGGAGTAGAATTTAAGATTATCTGGAGTAGAATTTAAGATCATCTGGAGTAGAATTTAAGATTATCTGGAGAAGAATTTAAGATCATCTGGAGTAGAATTTAAGATCATCTGGAGTAGAATTAAAAAGATATTGAAATAGAATTATTTATGATTTGCGATAAACATGATCATGTTAGTTCCACTGGAAAAACACTGAGGTTCTAAATAATTACATCATTCATAAAAATGTATGTCTCTAACATGCAGTGTTTCTTCTCAGTTTGGTTTTGCATTCCTTTCCTCAAACTACTCCAAAATTTTCTTTTGATTAAAAATCAGCTGCAGCTGAAACACTGATTTGATGAAATATATTTGAAAAGATATTTTCAATTTTGCTATCAAACTACCACAAAAGGGTTTATGGGTTTTCAGTGCCACACACATTAATGCACAACATTAGTGATCTGTTTACAAGTCATCAACAGTTGCATTTAGAAACAGCTTTTCAATGCACCAGAGTTTCCAGTAATTTATATCAATAATGATGTTTGACTCAGACATATGGAGTATACAATTTCTGGCAATTTATATTAATATTGATGTTGACTATAAGAAGTGTACATTTTCCATTAATTAATATCATAATGACATTTGACTCATATGGTGTGTACCAATTAAGAAAATAAAATGGTATATGAGGTATACAATAACATATCTCTGAAGCATTTTTAAGTTCAGCATTTTAATCATACATATAAAGTTAACATGGTCAACATATATCTTAGTACCCACATTGATCCATTGCTGCAATGATTAGCCAACCACATCTATTGCAGATCTGCATGCAATGTCATGGATCATAGCAGCCTCTAAATTGTATTGGCTTTGACCACTAAGTACTGTGTCTGAGCTTACATGGATGTGGGTGGATTTACTTTATTGCATGGACATCAATATTTGTACTAATCATTTCAACACATGGGTCACACGCACAATACACATGTGCAAAACACTGAACCCACAATAATTTTCCTGTAATACTCTCTTGATTTGTCTCTGAGATATAGATAAGGCTAAAGACTTACCGTATTTGCCAGCCTGTCAGTCGATGCAGAGTATAAGATGAATTTGCAAATTTTTAAAATTTTCCATCCTTCATCCATATGTAACTTGATGCTGAGTATAAGACAGACTTGATCAATGCCACAGCTTCGTGTCTTTTTCACTTCCTTACATACACCATGGTTAATTTTAACTTATCTTTAATTCAGTATATTTTCAGGTCAGCTGTAATGGAGCAAATTTTTCTGTCGATCTCTGTAGAACACATTTAGTTGGACACATGTACGATTAATTAGATTTATGGAGACCTGCGTGCATTAAATCACCATAATGCACGGATTGGTACAGTCTCTGTCATGAGTTTAGCGATTTTTTATTAAGGCTACGTTTGTTTAAACTGAACAGGAGGGGTCAACTTCTGATCAGTATGGAAAACTGTCATTTCTGAAAGTTACCAGGAATCAGTTGGGTAATCAATGTTTGTCAGGCGAACTGCATTGTTTTGAGCCTTGTTCAGGCAGGAACTATATTTCACCCAGATTGGTCATGCTGCGAAGGGGGAGTGGTTTCACATGAAAACGCTCAGTTTAAATGTGCAATTAGCAAATTTGAAATCAGTCTACACTTTTTCTCTGAAGAGAAACGAATGTAAGAAGAAAATAGACTCCAAGTGATTTAAGAAGTAAATTCACTCGTAAAATCATCCAGGGGAAGCGATTGTCTGGAAAAATTGACAGACACAGTTCTGGAAGTGAGAGCTGGGAAAAACAAGGTATTTGCAACAATCTTGTGTAATTCATTGATACTACTATGATGATTTGTTTGATTTATTTGCTTGTATTTGCATGGATTTATTTGTTTAAGTTTGTAGACTCAATTTTCTTGATATGGTATACCTGTGTTGAGTTCATTTATCTGAGTCCGTACAATGATATTTTTCTTTAAATAAACATTGACGACTCGTTTGAACGTATAGTCTTGATTATTATAGGAAATTATGTATCTAGAATTTCATGCCTTATTTTAGTTGAGATGAGCTGCAAGAATCCGTGTGAATTTTCCGACCTATATATGAGTTCACGTATGATAACCACTTGATTGTTGTTATAAATACCATAGTGCAAGGAATTTCATTCATTTGTGTAATTGAGACTAGTCTGGAACTAATGTCTCGGTGGTGTGTTGAAATAGCCATTAGCCGGACCATTAATTTTGTGAAACTAGGTTGTTTATGGTCTGTCATGGCCAGTTAGACTAGATAGCCGTAGGATCTGGTTGAATTAGGATAGAATTTATCTGACATAACGAGGGGGGGTATTGATCTATTCCCCCAGTATAATGTGATGGAAGATTTAGGTTGCTTATTTTTGTTATTTTGGAAGGTGAGATAGCTCTACGTATTATAAACCCAAAGTGGACACAAAGTTGGAAAGGGCGAAAGAGGCGAGACACCTGAGAATTTGGAAAAGAAAGACCCAGTGGAGAAGACCCAGACTTACCGGCACAAGGAAGTCAAAAGGGATAGTCGCTGTGGAATTTGGACTGAATCAAGACCATCAGGTTATGAAATTGTACAAGCAGCATTTGATTTCACTCGATTGATGATGAGATAGTTCTATCGCTTAACAGATCGGCTATTGGTATCATCATATTTGTATTTGAAATGCGTTGATTAAGTTAATTCAAAAAGAAAGAAGTGTATCTTTCAATCGTAATGCATTGTTACTTTTGTTTATGAACTTTATTGTTAGGAATTTGATTAAATTTTGTCTTTATTTGTAACGAGAGCTCATGTTATTCTGTTCTATATACCTGCTCAGCTCTTTATCTATTCCACCTATAAGTTTCACACTTTATATTGATATTTACTCGTTCTGGGCAAATTACACCGTCGGCGATCACCTCTAGATAGCGATAACCAAACCCATAACACCCACCCCAACAAAGCTGGGAGGGGCGTTATGACATCAGCATTATTAAATGTAACTAACAGTACCTAATTCATTTCACATGAAGTATTTTAATTGAATTAGTTACTTTTAGCTAGGTTTAATGATGCTGACCTAAAAATTACTATGTTACAGAGATGATAAAATTTGTGATGCCGTGTAGAATGAAACTAGTAACTTCCAGTTTCATGAATATTAACAGTACCATTGTGTGCTATTTCAGATTACCAACAATGGGGAAATTGCATCACTGATGCTAAAATTACTTTTTGAAAGTTTTATATTGAAGACAGAGAGAGGGAAACATATGTATTAAATTTCATTTCTCAGCTTGTGCACTTTGATCAAACTAAAATAAGTCCTGATATGACAGCGAGAGAAACAGAGAGAGAGAGAGAAATATTTCAGCCCTTCATGCTATTTTGTACCTTAAAGCCCCTGCTTAGCTGAAGTTTTTGTCAAAGAGAGAAAACAGTAATAAATTAAATAGTAAATGGAAATGATTAAAATACATACCACACTCCTTCTTTTTCAAAGTTTAAATATTTACTGTATTTATATTCATACAGTCTCATTGAGGTTAATTCCCTAGAATGAACATTTAGCATACTGTGTAATTTTCTTTGCAAGTACAATGACCTGTCCATTCCCAACAAATAAGATTATCCTTAATCAGTAAGTGAACGTACACTTCCTGTAGTTAGGTGGCATTTGGTCTTGATCTTTGTTCATGCTAGGTGTGACTTCAAATTGCTAACAGTTCTGTAGGTTAGTACAAAAGGTATCACTTGCTGAGAAACTTACATGAATAAGCACCTGGCATTTCCTTTCATTACATGGTACCATATTCACAATACCCTAAGGACGGACTCATTTCTCTCTTGGTAACCTCACTAATTTGACCCATTCTGCCAACTCCTACTCTCAAACAGGTGTCAGCTTGGATGACTTGACCACAGCTATAGCACGTTTAATTAGCATGTAAATAAGACTGTGAAGTCATGTTGTTCTTCGGAGAGTGGATATTGTAACTTAAGCTTAAATTAATTGTTTACTCATTGGTATTAATTGATAATGATATATGGTATTCCTTGTACATGAGTAAGATCGCAATTGTCAGGTAGGTAAATAATACAGATTACAACCATCCTGAAAACTCTCTCTCTCTTTCTCTCATATCAGGGCATACTTTATTTGATCACAAGGTGCAAGAAAAAATTTATGGAATATCTGTCTTAGTCACAGTTTTGCACATTCTCACTTTGTATTCTAATGCACCTAACAGTAATCAAATTTAAATAATGTGTATTACTAGTGCATGCCGCTTTAGCACAATTATATTTGACATACATGAATTTAATACCGGAGATCATGTAATTATTTTAAAAAGCTTCTCAATCTCAGGTTTAACATTGTTTTTGTACATGACCTCTTCCAAAAAATAATTATTTTTGAAAATTACTTTTCATACTTCTGGAGAAGTTTGTTTTACATACTTAAAATTCCATGACATATGATAAAGTGATTTGAATGACTATCACAGCTATGAGAACAATAAACAAAGTTTAGGCTAAATCAGACTGGAAAAAAATATTTGGATTTCCAAAATCTGCACTTCAGGGAACATAAATTGCTTTTGAACTATAACATATCATTCAGATGAACATGGTTCTACTGAAGTTAAAGGCCATTATCCCTCTGCATAAAATAGGGAAATAGTTCATGTACCATTCACTTACCAGTGGGTGGATAAATGGATAAATATCCATCCCACCTGATGGGGAAATATACATGTAGCTCTCAACTTACCTGAAGTAGAGGATTGTGCCCATCTCATGCTGGAATTTTAGGAACAGATTCAGTTCATCACTGCTCTCAATTCTAACAGATCCCAAGCTATTAATGTCTTTTATGAGACTGAGTGGTGCTACCTGATGGAAAAAAATATAAATGTTACATTCAAAAGGTAACAGACATCGCAGAGACTGACTTAACATAGATTTTTCCATCAGCCAGTACACATGAAAAACAAATGGCCCTGCAGAAAATCAACTGGCAATCCCAATCAGATTTAATAATGACTTAATCTGGAAAACTAACTGGCCCTACATCTCTGTGGGTCAGTATCAACTGGCCCTCTTTGATGAGTATCTATTCAGGAAAGTTAGTGACAACACAATTTTCAGTATGTTTACTGTGGCAGGAATATGGGAAGTCCACAGCGCAATATTTTTATTTAGGACCTACAAGATATTTTAAGAAGTCTGTGCATGAAAACCAATGTCAGTCTGACAACCAGTTCTGGAGGAGTAGCTATAACAAGATTTTCATAATGGCCACCAAGGTGGAAATATTGGACGTCAGATCAGCATCTTTTTCATTCAGCACCAACTAGATACCATAAGATGAAAACCCCATGCCAATATGAATTTCCAGTTGGGAGGAGTAGTGACAAGAATATTGTCAAAATGGCTGCTCTGTTTGCCATATCTGAAGTCAGATCAGTTCCATTTTTTGGGACCAACCAGATCTCATAATCAGTCTTCATGAGAAAACCCAAAATCAATGTGGCTTTCTATTTGGGAGTAGCAATAACAAGATTTTCAAGACGGCTGCCATGAAAGCCATATTGGATGTCAGATCAGTACCATTTTTTTGGGACCAATCAGAAATCATAAAGATCTGGTGAAAACCCAAT
Organism: Megalonaias nervosa; assembly: GCA_016617855.1. Classification (NCBI taxonomy): domain Eukaryota; kingdom Metazoa; phylum Mollusca; class Bivalvia; order Unionida; family Unionidae; genus Megalonaias; species Megalonaias nervosa. Next base: position 10,334 of record JAECUM010095397.1, on the reverse strand, counting down.
ATTGATATCACTTTCAATATAGGAGAAGTTGTGGTAACAAGATTATCAAGACAGTGACCATATTTAATGGTACATCAGCACAATTTAGATTTAAATCCAACTTGATGCCATATAAAGAAGTGGAAATTCCATGCTGATATGACTTTCTATGCAGGAGAAGCAACAATAACAAGGTTTTAAAAATGGCTGCTGTTGCAGCTATAATGAATTTCAAACTGGCACTATTTTAATTTAGTGCCAACTAAATATCATAAGAAATCTTTCTAAGAAAATCCCATTTTGATATGCACATCCATGGAGGAGTAGCACCAATTTTATTTAGGAACAACTAGATAAATGTGATAAATGTATGTATAAAGTTTTGTAGCAATCTTCCATATAGTTCAAAAGAGGTATCACACAGCTAATGGACAGATGACGGTTTGTAATACTACAGGCCATCCCATATGATCTTCTGGTATATGACCAATAGAACTAATTAATAAATTCTTTCATGTGCTGTGAATTATGTATGATGAGAGAATTTAACCATGCACTGTATCCTTGCTTTATCTATTGACTGTACAATGTGATTCATTGTCTTAATTTTGTAGGCCTACTCATACCAATAATACAAAATATATACATTATAGCAATAATGCCACATGTATTTGTATATTTTAATATGTAAATTAACTTATCTATTTCAAAAGTTCTTTTTTTGTAAAATTAATCAGTGATATTTATAGGATTTTGAATGAAAAGGATGATTCTTGAATGTATTTTATTTAATGTATGTGTGAAGATGAATTGATTTGCTACTTATACAAATTTAAATTCTTATAATTACAAATTTATTTGAGTCAGTATCTTGATAAATACAGTGCAAACAAATTTTGCAAAATCTACAAAATAAAAGCATCTTAGAAATGTAGACTCAAATAAAAATGTGTACATCCCAACCATTATTACAAATGGCAACAAGCTCAGATAATCTTATGCAAGATCGCCTCATTATTATGCATACATTGTGCACAAAATAAAACTCTCTCTATATATATATTAATGATATAAGTCAATTTAAAAAATTTCTAAAAATATGGCAATTTGAAGTATTGGAGTTTATGTTCCTAATGCTAATGTGATCAGGTAATGTAATCGATAGAAAAACAGTCATACCTAGTTTAATCAAAATGGACTCTGCTTTTCAGAAGAAACTGATAATGGGTTTTGCATATTGTTCCTATGGAAATCACACCACTGTTGCAGGAGCCACCCTAAACTCAATTCTGGTAGAGATGTCATATGGAACAATCTTGCCAAGTGATCTAAACAAACCCAATAATTTCTAGAAAGAAGTCAAAAATAGACAATCTGGACTTATGAATGAACAATGGATGAATAATATATGCAGGACAATGCCAGAGAAGTGAGCTATTAAAGTCAGGAAAGAATCTGAACAATCTACTCTAAACATTTCCTCCTATCCATACCATAACACCAGAATTTTTTAGTGTCATGATCGCTTGTTCTAATGGGAGCCATCGGGCTGGTTTTTCTTCCCCCCACTGGGGCTGCTGCGATGCCAGTTCAAAAATATTTCTTTTCAACTCCTCCAGCTTGGGGTCACACTTTGTGTTGTCAATGGCAATATAACCCATCAGGTGGATCGTTGAAGGCTTGTCTTTCAATATTTGGCAAATTTTATTGTAGTACTCATCAATGACATTCTGTCGGGATTTCTGTAAGAATAATAAAATAACCCAAGTCAGGATCACATGGAATTTTGTGAAAGTGGTAATAAAACTGACAATACTGTGTTCTAAACACAATGTATCCCAAAATATATATAACTTTTCATTTGAAATGTATATAGTTTTTTAGATGCAGGGTAAAAGAAGCAGCTAGCTCTGCTTGTACAGCTGGAGTGGCCATTCCTTAAGTAACAAATAGAGAGACCAAATATAGATAGGTCACCTCTGTTCAAATATTTATGACACCCTTACATTTTTTAAAGGTTTTCAAGTTCCCACTATATACATGTATATATATATATATATATATATATATATAATATCAGATATGCATACGTTCTCATCTTCACTTCATGTTCTCTCAAATTTAGGTTTGGTTTTGTGTTTATGGCACAGGAACACAAGGTTATTTAGTGTCCCTTGCCTAATAACATGCCATAGTAGCCATCCTGTGCTGATCCAATGCATTATTTTAAACTTTTGAACCAAATGAACATCCTAAATGTCAAAAATGGAGGAAATATTTCATTAAAACATTTTTTATGAATCTTGTTGACCTATATGTGTATATGTAAACTGCTATTTCAGCAATTTATATCCACTGAATTCCAGATAGTCTTAGATCCTGAAGTTAATGCATTCCCACAACATTCCATATAGTTATAGAGCCTGAAGTTGATGCATTCCCACTGAATTCCAGATATTCAGGGCCTGAAATTAATGCATTCACACTGTGTTCCATATTCAGCACCTGAATTTTTTGCACAGTGACATACAGACCAAAATTACCAATGCCTTACCTATCTTGACTAAGGCTAGGTTTATTATTATCTGTGTTAACATTACTTATAACAAACATGCATACATAAAAAATGGCTATTTGTGGATAAAATAACAGTTCTTGCACTGTATTTGCTTCATGCAGTAAAAGCTATCAGCAATAAAAGATAAAATTTATTCCTTTCTTTACCTTCCCTTCTAGATGAATAAAGGTGCAAAAAATATGGTACAACTGACTAAATTTAGGCCAACTGGAGAATATCATCAAGGAGTTTACGGCATATTGTCAGTTTCATTGATGCAGTCTGATTATGGTAAATCCTTCTTAACAATGAATAGAGACTGTAACACAGATTCTGATAACAATGAAACCTTACTTACACATGATGTGGGGAAGAAAAGAAAAAAACAAAGGCAAATTTAAGAAGGAAGAAAAAATAAATATCACATCCATAAGGATCAAGAAATTAAAATAAAAATACATTTCTTGATTTTGTTTTACTCATACCTTAACTAATAACTAGGTAATGTTTTATATATATATATATATATATATATATATATATATATATACACACGTGGCCAATATCATGTAGAAAATGGTTGAAGATTACTGAAAAAATGTGTTATGTAACATTTATATTTCAAGCATTTTTCTCCATTTACTGTCTCTGTTTATAACAATATTTTTCTTGAAAGAATTATTGTTAATATTTTTTTACAAGATAAATAAAAAAAAAATTTCTTTGTTACTAAGAAAAGAAGTTTACCAAATGCACACTATAATCACCAAGACTATGCCAATACATTGCACTGGATCATCATAATTCTCTTAATTTGTATTGTTTTTAACCATTACTGGCTAATAATAACATGCAGGTGGGCCACATGTAACCATTACTGGCTTAGTAACATGCAGGTGGGCCACATGTAACAAGAGTTATTTAGTACAGGTTCTTTGAATTCCCTAAAATTTAAAATTTAAAATTTCCCTAAACCTTTACGTTTAAATCTTCGTGATTCTCTAATGCTATTTTCGGGCTTAACACCACAGTAAACTCCCTCAAGTTTGGCCTTGAACCACAATTAGCTCACCTTGAGTTTGGCCTCACACACAAAGCTAGCTCACCTTGTGTTTGAACAAAATCATAAAGATATTCCAACAAAACAGTACCAACAAGTCTGAGATCTAACTTTTCTGAAATGTCAGAGTTATGCTGATAATAAAAGGACAGACTTCAAAAACTGTAAAGATTGTTAAATATGCATGTTCTGCAATGATCACATTGTGTAAAGATCACCAAACTGCATGTCATTTGGTTGCTTTTTGTCTACCTCCTTTGAATCAGTCTGTTTACTGTAATGAATACACAAAAGCAAGCTGTCAATCCTTGATGAAACTTTCAGAATATCATGTACTAAGATAATTTAGTGTGTGTTTGAAGCTACAAAGGTCTATAGTCATAGTAACTAACGTGCACTATGAACAGTTATAACACTAAAGGAATATAATTGTCATCTGAGGCTATCTTTACTTGTGCAAGTTGATGCGCAGATGTGTCACTTCCACACACAATTATGAAGGGAAGGTAATACTTATATCAGCTTAAGTTTGGTTCACTCTTTTTTTACTAAAGAGTTCCAAGGACAAATATGCGATAAAATGTTATTTGAATTATGGATATCAGCTTTGAAAGTATAAAAATTCAAAAGAAAGTGTAAATGAATTCCTCCATACTATGTGTATTGGGTATGCATAATGTGGCAGTTATTTATATCTACTTTTGAACTAGCTTGACAATTATTTATGTTCACATTTGGATCACCTCAGCTATTTTGGGGAGGCATAAATATGTCTCTAATGTATGTTGGAGTACTAACTTTTAAGTGACTTGACCTTTTCATGTGAAGAAGCCATATTCAAAGTTATATAGTAGAGATCACAGTGAACTCCAATTTATGACCCTGCAACTGGACATTATATCAGCAACTGGACAATCAACAATTGGGTCCCAATGGGAAATGGCATATCCAGCTCACTGCATGAATTAGTTCCCTGCATCATGGGAAGTTAATGCTGTAAACATAAGCTGCAGAGTGGGCAATAGACGGTTTCAAAGTTATGACCCTTATGCAAGTCCCCAGTGGGTATAGAGATAGCACTAGTCCCATGGTCATGTTGCAAGATGGCCTTAGTACAATTCAGGGTATTGACCCTTGACATTCCCTTCCCTTCCCACTGCATGCATGAGAGTGGAATTCATGAAGAAAAAAGAAGCATTCCTCTTGCAACCTAAACATGAAGTTCAGCCAATTTGCTTAAAATTCAGTGACTAGTTTCTAGTGTTGCACATCAATTGAAACTATTGATAACAGTATTGCTATGTCTAATGCATCTTCCTGCAGCAAAAGGTAAAGCATATACTTTTAAGCAGCATGTTTTTAAGCAACATAAAATGATAGCTATCATTTTGTGGCAAAAAATTTCTTTTGGAATCCCATTTTCAAAGTGTAGAGAATATTAGCGATCAATGGAAGTGCCTGTGGATTTGGTACTGTATCTAATTTAGCAATTAAAAATTGGAAACTCTGAATATCTGTCATTCATTTGTTATTAAGCACTCCACAGAATCCTGTTTTTCTTACACTAATTTATGACCTCTGTAGTTTGACACTCTTGTGGATTTCTCATTTAGAAAACTCTAGCAAGTTCATGAAATGACTCCAACTGTATCATGTTCAGATTAAGTAATTTAAGCTTAAATTAAAAGAAAAGCATTCATAATTCAATCACCAGAAAAGACTAAACTTTTTTATGCTAAGTCAATAAATTGGCTAAACTTGAAAGAGACCATTGTACCCCATCTAGACATACCTCTGGAATCTTATCCACATGTGTTCCCACCAGTATCACAGGGGTGATGCCAGCTTCAGTGGATTGTGCACAGTAATGTATGGAGTTGAGCCAAATCTCAACCAGGTCTGAAAACCAAGCAGGACACTACTTTACATCTATCTTTGTGTAATAATAAACAATTTTTTTATTTTTTTATTTAAGTGAGATCATTGCAATGATTAGTTAAAAGCCAATTTCTATTATGGCCCTACATAAAATTGTATCTGCATGTTATTATTATAAAAGTTTTCAATTCAACAACATTACATGAAATTACTCAAAGCAACAATTACATTTAAGTACAAAGCATTTTATACATTGCACATTTTCAACTGAAAGAAAACTGCAACTAACAAACATGCACAATATTAGAGACTGCACTTTTTATACACTGTAGTACAGCCCCATTCACTGCTACTTATTTACAATATTAAAGACTGTACTTTTTATACACTGCAGTACAGTCCCATTCACTGCTAATTATTTACAATATTAGAGACTACTTTTATACACTGTAGTATAGTCCCATTCACTGCTACATATTTACAATATTAGAGACTGTACTTTTTAGACACTGTAGTACAGTCCCATTAACTGCTACATATTTACAATATCAGAGACTGTACTTTTTAGACACTGTAGTACAGTCCCATTCACTGCTACTTATTTACAATATTAGAGACTGCAATTTTTTTACAAATTTAATACAGTCACATCAACTGTTACTTATTTACAGTTACATAACATACTGGTGATGCTGCAATGTAAGGTACAATACAAATGGGTCAAGTGTTGCTTTATATTACTTGTTTGGTTTCTGATTCATGCTATCATATCTAGAACTAATTTTGCTTTACCATACATTTCATGTGTTAAAAATACAGTAATCCATGTTGGTTCTTTAATTCTAGCTACAGTACTTTCTATCATATTTGGTACTAATTTTGCTTTACCATACATTTCATGTGTTAAAAATACAGTAATCCATGTCAGTTCTTTAATTCTAGCTACAGTACTTTCTATCATATTTGGTACTAATTTTGCTTTACCATACATGTCATGTGTTAAAAATACAGTAATCCATGTCGGTTCTTTAATTCTAGCTACAGTGCTTTCTATCATATTTGGAACTAATTTTGCTTTACCATATATGTCATGTGTTAAAAATACAGTAATCCATGTCAGTTCTTTAATTCTAGCTACAGTACTTTATATCATATTTGGAACTCCGTTTGCTTCACCATACATCATGTGTGTTAAAAATACTCAATTCTTGGTTCTTTAAATCTAGCCAGAGTACTTTATGTTCACGCTTACCCCATTAAATTCCTTACCTTTCCACTTGCTACATGGATTTTTTAATTTATCTTAGTTCTTGCCAACTTGGTTTATGTATTGTTACCATCATGCAGTTAGTATGTACATGAAATAATTTTTTTTTTATTAGTAGCATTCATCTTAAGTATCATGCCTTATATCCATTTATAATTATCGTACAAGTCACACAGATCATGTATGCGCATTTACTCATTTTCAATTAAATATAAATTGTTCTTTTAAAATCTAACACTACTTTTCTTTAACCAAAGTCTATTCAATCCTGATTTTTTAATGATTTGCTCCTTAACTGTCATCAAGAAACTTCCAGACAAAAATTATCGATCTCTATCGTCTTTTACAATGGTGGGCATGTACCAAACTTGGGTCAAGAAAAAAGTACTTTGAGGGGAATCATCACAATATAGGGTAGTATGAATTTGTTTATCAATATGCATAGCGTTCATTGTGACATCAAGTGCACAACATTCAATCTGGATTGTACTGGATCACACATTTAGGTTCATTTCGTCCAAAAATGTCCATGTACTTTAACATTGATTTTGCCGTATGCATTTCTCGTGGCTTCTAAATAATGACCTTCCAAAGGAATATGGATGTATAAGAATCCAAATGAAGTGAATACTTGCCACTTAAAGGTATGCAGAATCAAATTCTATAAAATGACACCCATTACTGAAATAATCGGTGTTGAATGCCCACATGACCTGTGTGACTTTTACTATAATACATGTCAATTAAATTCATGTATAACCTCCCCTTTAGCATGCCACAGCATTTTTAAATTATAGCCCCTATTAATTTCTCATGACTACTGTAATTTATGTCAAACTGACATGATAACAGCTCATTATTGTTAATAATGCCTTTATTACATTCAGACTTAAGGTAAAACTTGTTGACTTTGACTTTGTAAGTTAGATACTTTCTTTCCCTGTCTATGCCTCCTGCTCTCCATGTCATTTATCAGTTAAACAGTTTTAACTTACCATGAACTTTACACGGTTTTATCCCCTCTACATCAAGAAAGCAGTCATCCTTCACGAGATCTGTGACTTGCTGATTTAAGTCAATGACTAAGAGATATACTGCGCTACTTGTAAGAAATGCCTGGTGAGTGGTGTAGAATACATATTGCCCTGCAAAGTCCCACATTGCCAGAGCTGCATATTCCACCACACTCTTCTCCAGTTTGCCAACATTCTCATTGACCAATTGGAAGATTTCCATCACTGCATCTTTCTTCTTTTCAGTCCTGCTGGGCTCTGGCTTTCTTAATGAAGTTGTGACTTTGCTTGACGATTGAGTCTGTGGGCTGGAATCTTGTAGGTTTGGCTTTACTATCAATGCCTTGCTCTGTGCTGGTTGATCGACCATTTGATTAGCGTCAGATCCATCATCATGTTCGTCCATCTCAGTCTGGCCCTCCTGTTTACCACCTGCATCCTGTTTCGGAACACGCTCATTTAAAAACTTTACAAGGCGCTGAAGTCTGAAGTATTTCTTTGCATCTAAAATAATGAGTGTAAATGTTCAAAAGAGAAAATGAGGAAGAATACTCTCTGAGTGCAGATGTTATCAAGTACATGTAAGTGGCATTGAGACAGTTGGGAAACAGAAGATAATGGCCAAAGTTTATACTAAGGCCCTCTCACATTCATGTTAAATGAATCCTGGCACAAATAACTTAAAATTATTACGATGCACTCTGATTATGTAACAACAGTTGTTTATACCAGGGGTCTCAAACTCAAACCACCATGAGGGCCGCATGATGGCATTTTCGATGGCCCAAGGACTGCACCATCTTTGTTATCTCTCATGACACCATGTGACGCCAATCAGTTTGTGGGCCACAGGATAGGGCTTGGTGGGCCACATGCAGCCCACGGGCCACGTGTTTGAGACCCCTGGTTTATGCTGTAAGCTGGTCATCTTTTAATATGAGATTCTACTGTAACCCTCAATTTTATGCAAATGTCCAACAAATTTACACACTAGGGCACATCTGGTCACCTTTTACTGCTGATCAGCAATGTCCCATTCAAGTGCTCTGCCTACCAGACATCTAGATACCCCAAGTACTATGAAATGAATCTTATAGCAATACAAAGTTTCATTCATTTACCTCAAAAGGTCTACATTTAAAGAGAGAAAATTATGTGCCAAGTATATCTTCAAGTTCAACTAATGACCTTTGAAAATACTACACTTTTAAGTATAATACTAGTATCAGTATGGTACTTCGTCCATGTCAATGCTATGACATCCACAGGGGCTCGTTGCAAAGAAAATTAAGAGCATATGTAAATGGATAAAGGGCTGGGAGGCTGAATGTGTGTGTGTGTGTGTGTGTGTGTGTGTGTGTGTGTGTGTGTGTGTGTGTGTGTGTGTGTGTGTGTGTGTGTGTGTGTGTGTGTGTGTGTGTGTGTGTGTGTGTGAATTTTGATTTTCTTAGGAACTTACATAGTTCTATAATCAGGTGGTTATTAACACTTTTTCATTATGGTTCAGATATGTATTCAAGTTTAGGATAGTTTGATGAGTCAGCCACATAGGAATTGTTTCTCATTTTGTTTCTGATGTTCATAGTTGGTTTGCAAATACATTGTTTCTGTTTAGTGCTTAAAATAAAGTTCATGTTTGATATTGGCAACTTATACATTCTAATGTACAGTAAACCTATCTTTGTTAACTGTCTGCATTGAATCCCATTATTTGGAGTTGTTCATCTCTCTCTAGGAGCATACAGTATTGATGTCATGTGACTGAATATTACAACAGGGTAATTACAACTTCTTGCATTTTAAATTATGATGAATTTAGAAAACTGGTTTTTTTTAACCAAAATTCTGCCCAATATTCAGAATGTCAAAAATATAACACTTTACATATTGGACAATTAAATATATCATACACTGACATATTTGACAATAAAATATATAACACACTGACATCTTGGATAATTAAGTATATAACACACTGACATATTGGACAATTAGGTAATCAGATGTACAGCAGATTCATCTTTGATTAATTTATCAAAACAGCCATCAACACACACACACACACACACACACACACACACACACACACACACACACACACATAAACATTGTTAAAGAATAAGTATGTATGTGCATAAACAAAACTGTTTCCTGAGGAAAACGAAGTCTCCCTTGAGTTCAAATTACCCTGTTTTGGCAAATGGAGAGTGAAATGACTTCTAAAATAATGAGCAAGTTGAGAAGTGAACTACATCTTGTCAGTACCATTAGATGTCATAGTCATTAAGGCATCCTGTCATTACAAATAGATGTCATAGTCATAGGGCATCCTGTCAGTAGCAATCGATGTCACAGTCATTAGAGCATCTAGTCAGTACCAACTGATGTCATAGTCATTAGGGTATTGTTTCTTAAGCATCTGCTCAATGTTTTTGACCAAACGTTCTATCCATTTGGTTTGGTTTCTTATGGCACAGCAACACCTGATGGTTTATCAAGCCCAAGCATGTAAAGTGCCTTGCCAAAGACACATCCCAGCAGTCAATCCAGGCTGATCCAATAATGGGAATCAAATTCACA
>JAECUM010095396.1:0-118607 GCA_016617855.1 Megalonaias nervosa | reverse complement strand
AAGGCAAAAGAATGGCTTGCTGCTTTTTACACCCGGGTTGTTACCGAAAACTGCATGCCGACTTTGTGGCATCAGGCAATTATTGCGATACCAAAGCCTGGCAAAGATCCCAACAATGCGGCTAGTTATCGGCCGATCTCCTTGCTTTCAGTCTGTTTTAAGGCGCCTTATTCTCCAAAGAATTGGTCCTGACTTGGAGTATATCATAACTGTTCAGCAGGCAGGCTTCAGGCATGACCGTAGCACTTGCGATCAAGTCCTTGCTCTGACTACATTTGTTGAAAACGGGTTTCAGATGAACCTTAAAACTGGAGTTGTTTTTCTAGATCTAACAGCGGCATATGATACGGTCTGGCATGCAGGGTTGCTGTTGAAAATTTCCAGAGTATTGCTGCGCTGGATAGTTTAGACTATTGACCTGTTCCTTCGCAACAGGTGCTCAGAGTGCACACCAGAGAGAACTGCAGCTCGTGGAGGCGTCAGACTAATGGACTTCCGCAAGGGTCTGTTCTTTCGCCAAGTTTGTTCAATGTCTATATCAATGACCTACCTGTAACACAGTCGTGCAAGTTCATGTATGCAGATGACATTGCTCTTGGGACCCAAAGTCGCTCATTTGCTGAGCTTGAGCGGGTACTGAATAAGGACCTGCAGGATATGACGGACTTCTTCAAGAAATGGCGTCTACAGCCAAGCGCAACAAAGACAGTCTCCAGTGTCTTCCACCTTAACAATGCAAATGCGAACCGTGAGCTTTGCATCCTCCTCAATGGGCAGCAAATAAAAACATGACCCGACACCAACATACCTTGGTGTGACTCTAGACAGATCACTGACATTCTACAACCACCTGAAAAAAAACTGCAGCAAAACTTAGCACTCGCTACTCCGCAAACTGGCTGGCTCAACCTGGGTAGCTAGTACTGAGACACTCAAGACATCAGCACTGGCCCTCTGTTATTCGACAGCCAAGTATTGCGCTCCTGTCTGGGCTCGATCATCCCTTACTAAGCTAACTGATGTCCAGCTCAAACAACAATGCGCATAATCTCCGGAACACTATGTCCTACTCCTTTACCATGGCTGTCAGTACTCAACAATATTCCTCCTCCACATCTGTGTTGCCAGGAAGCAACCACAAAAGTGTTGGCTAAGGTCTATGCCAGTGAGAAACTTCCACTGTACATGGACATCACCTCACATCCAGCAGTCTGCTTGACTTCGAGACGCCCAATCTGGTTAGGTCCGATGCCAGAGGATATGACAGTTATTTCAGCATGGAGTGTTGAGTGGTCTTCAACAGATGTTGTAAACCACTCCCTCGTAGCTGAGCCATCTGTCTGCCCTCCTGGCTTCAACCTTCCACGTCATCTGTGGACCACACTGAACCGCTTTCGGACAGGACAGGGTCGTTGTGGAGTCGACCTTGTCCGATGGGGCCAGGCCACTAACTCTTCCTGTTGCTGTGGAGCGCTTCAGACCATGTCACACATTGTGAACAACTGTCCACTGATAAAGTTTCCTAGTGGACTGCAGGCACTGCATGTTGCTGATGATGACGCTGTTAAATGGCTGAGCACGCATAGCACACGATAACAATAACACAGGCAACTGTGTTGGAGGACTGTGGAAATGTACATTCAAACCAGGTCTCGGTTGACCTGAAAATATCTACCCCTAAGCCAATTGAGGCAAAGTGGCTTATCTGCACATGTAACAAAGTAGCACTTTGGAGAGACCTTATATAAATTGACTGTAAGAAAGCAGGACTAATCTGCAGATTGTTTCATTAGCAATTAGTTGTGCAATGATGAATTTATAAATGGGACCATTATGTGCTCTGGGAAATAAAGACGGATTCAGCAAGTGCATAAATCTTTTATTGCTATACTCTAGCATCAGGTAGAATCAATATAATCTTACACGAGTTTTTATGTTTATGAAAATTAACATTCAAATTAAATTGTAATGAATCAGTTTCAATATTCCTCATAGCGCATGAGGTTATCCTATTTATATTTCACATTTTCTGCACTATAAATAGCTGTGATTATTGTTGTTGTAAGGTTTAACGCCATTTTTCAGCACAAGATAGGCTATATATGGCGGCCAGTATAAATGGTGGAGGAAGAACCCGGGAAATCCCCGGAAAGAACCACTGACCCGCAAGAAGCTACTGGCAAGCTTTCTCACATACCCACATTGGCCGAACCCAAGACTTGAACCCACGCAGACAGAGGTGAGATGGCAGTGATCCGTAATGGTGAGCGCTTTAGACCACTCGGTCACTTGGGACCCCAGATAGCTGTGGTATTTGAACAAACAGGTGATACTTTGCATATGACTTGGGGCAGTGCTAGATGTCAGCTCGGTTGATTTTAACCATTAAAGCAATTATCTCAGAAAGAGTTGGATCAGATGGATGCAGAAACAAATTAGGAAGACATATGAAATCTTTGTCAATGCTAAAATTTCCAAATCAATGTGAGATTTATACAGTAATGTTGTTTATTAATACAATGATTCCAACTGACAACACTGACAATTTACAGAATGAACTGAAAGATGATGTTTGATATTAATTAAAAAAAGGCACTGGAAAAAATGGTTATACAATACTTGTTAACGGTGTACTGGTTATTTTGTTGCTGATGTATTTTTACTGTCAAATACATGTATTACTATAACTGTCATTACAGGACTAACAGTTTACCACATAATAAAGTTTCTCATGAAAAACAGATTATTTAATCAATGATTATTTCATCAATGGTAGCCATCTTGAATGATTTGACTTTTGTCATGAGATATTTTACTTCTTCTCTTGAAGGAATGTCATAAATTTTCATGTCTTTTGTGTTTAATGTGTGAAAACATTTTCGTTTTTGTGCTGGGTGGACAATTAAAACAGGAATATGAAATTAACTGATCCATGTCTAAATCATTAACACCTTCAGACGTTTTTTTGTGAAATTTAGCCAACATTACTAAAAATATTTATTTTCATCCCTTCAGTTTTTACATATTTCTCTTGTTTTTAAGTTATTTCTGGGATGGTTTTCCTTTACTTTGTTTCCAATTAAACTCAGTTGCATTTTTACTTTGCACATTACTTTTTTAAAATCCACCATATTATTTACCTAGTAAAATTTCAAATAATTTTTCATGACTTGAAAGTTAGAAAAGAAGTCAGTATACAACCTTTTCATAGCTTCAATTTGATCCAAAATTAAAATTGCTTTTTCCCAAAGTTTTCAACATTGTACCTTCAACACAAGTTCAGAGAAAGATCTGATTGCAGTTGTAAATGTTGTATTTAACAATAAACAATCAACTAAGGTACAATAAGAAGATAATAATATGTATCATGCTTTGCACAATCTTTCAACCAGATACCTGAAATGCTTCAACTTTTCAAATAAGCAATATAATCACTTTTATCTACAGACAAATGTCAGGTGAAACAAAGAACATTATCAACTCTGTTTACCATACAACATTTAAACTTGATATAAAACTGTTTAAGATGTCAACAGCTCCACTATGAAACATTGGAGAAGCTGCAACACTAATTATTCTATTTAGTTCATAACCAAATTGTTAACCAAGTTCCATGGTAAAATCAAATATATATTATATACATTGCTAAATACTTTCATTTTATGAGGCCAATAAATAGCACAACTTTTACCTTCAGACAAATATCAAAAGAAAGGAAAACATGACCAATACAATTCTACCATACAACATTAAGCTCAGCTCTTTACATTGCATACAGTATAATTTTGAAAAAGCTATCTAGCTTTACACTTGGTCTATCATCAACCATTCATTAATTATTAAGTTGTACAGCTCATAATTCCAGTTTCTTTTAGCAAATTCACAACTGAATACCCAATAGCAAATGGACTTTTATCTGAAAACAAAAAATTGTTACCCAATAAATGTTTTGCAATCGCAAACCTTTACCATAATACTTTTGCCCCACAAGAATGCTGTGCTCAGGTACATGTCCTTTTTAGACATAGTACTAAATAATAACCCAAATCTTTGGTTTTCAAACTATGGGGCTGTGGTCCCTTTGGTTGTACACTTGATGCAGGTAATACACTGGCCATAAATTGAATATCCCAAAGTGGGTTGTTGATGCAGAAAGTTTTGGAAACATTGGCCCAAATGATTAAATAACAGTTTTGGAAAGAAAGCTAGAGAAAACTGTACAATGCAATAAAAGACACAACAGTACAATCTAAAATAGCTATAAAATTGATAAAACTACTACAATGTCTAAGCTATCTCTTTCCTATATATATATATATATATATATATATATATATATAAATGAGTGAAAAAATAACAAGTGTTTCACAGTTATATCCTCTACTGTATACAGACTATGGTTTTTAAAATTTGGATGGCAATGAATTAAAGAGACAAAAATGATTTGATACGAGTGATCGAATGCGTTTCATATTTTAGAAATACAAAGTAGCAAAGTTTTGAATTGATTAGAGGTTTGCATGGCAACAGTTTTGGGTGGCAAATTTGTATGCAGAAACCAATTTTCTTCTTTCAGTCACAGTGACCTTGACCTCTGAACTTTGGCCATATTGACAGGTGTAATTTGATTCATTTTAGATAAATCAGAAATGCCTTGAAAGGGTGAATGCTATAATAGTAAAATTTTTTGAAATTCTGTCATGCAGAATTTGCAAATTTGTTCAAGTCTTTCAGGCCATTACACTTTCTGTAAAATTCTGTTAAATGTTTTTGACAAGGTCAGTTAAGATTTTTCTAGTTTTAATAACAGCTACCCAAATTTGATGTTAACAGCATGATTTGTATGAAGTTGAAAGGCCTTTATCCCAGGATGCTTTGTGCTGAAAAATGGCATTAACCCCTACAACAACAACTGTTCAGC
This sequence comes from Megalonaias nervosa, assembly GCA_016617855.1. Lineage (NCBI taxonomy): Eukaryota > Metazoa > Mollusca > Bivalvia > Unionida > Unionidae > Megalonaias > Megalonaias nervosa. The sequence continues at coordinate 113,686 of JAECUM010095396.1, read as the reverse complement.
GGATTTGTTTTACCATACCTCTATGTGAGCTTGTAAATATTTGTATTATCTTTTGAGCCTTTTATGCAACTATGCTTTGTGTGAAATTTTGGTCAATTTCTGTTTTGAGGTTTTTGAGATGTAATTTAAATGCTTCAATTATTATGGCCATATCTTTTTGTGGATCAGCATAATTTGTACAAACCTGAAACCCTTTCATGCCAGGATGATCACTGCCCAATTCTGTTGAAATTTGTCCAGTGGTTTTTGAGAAGCTTAAAATAGCAAATGCTGACAATGCATGACTGAGATGTGTGCCTGACACAGGGTCATGCCATTAATATCATTTAGTCTTAGCCAGGTGAGCCAAAAATATGGAAGCATTTTTGAAGGTCTTAAGCAGTTCTGAAATTTATAATGTAACTTTTCAATGGATTAACATCAGAATTATTTGTACAACATTGCAGCACTCCAACCCAACCCCCAACCCTCCATCCAATTTAAACTATCTCATATTACTGGTTACCTAACTATTGCAAGCAGTAAAAAAGAATAGAATGTTTCTGTAAGATTCAGTGTGTTCCTTAACAAGTGACCAATGTGGGTCAGAGATCACTCACCTGTATCTAAAAGCCAAATTCAAGAGCTTTAGCCAAGAAATCTGGGTCAGTATCATGCTTTCTGAAGCAATTTTTTTTTCCAATGCCATTTTATGTTACAAAAACAATTTTTTCAAGGATGGATCATTTGTATCCATTAGATAAGCCTTTATGCTTTTTGTGAAATTTGGCCGAATTCTGTTAAGTAGGTTTTGAGAAAGAATCATTTACAATTATTTTTGTACAGTTAGAAATGGTGTAAATATTGGTAGATGAGAAATATTTGAACAAATCTGACAGCTCATCACCCCAGGATGCTTTCTGTTAAAGTTAGTTGAATTCTGTGAGGCAGTTTAATAGAAGATGTTAACAAAAGATGTCATTTAACGGTTTACAATTTTAAATAACAGTGGACATATTTGATGGTGGATTATCTGTATAAATTTGAAAGGCATTCATGCAAGCATCATTTCAGTCTAATTCTATTCAGAGATTTTGAGAAGTTCTTTAAGTGTTTTTCTCTTTTTATTAACAGTGGCAATATTTGATGACAGACTGGCATACGTAAAAGTGTGAAAGCTGTTTATGATTGGGATCATCATCATCATCATCATCAACAGTATGTTATGGTTTTAGTTCAAGTTTTTCATCTGCATATATTCCTAAACCCCTTGATAGAGTCTTATCATACTTGGGATGAATCATTATAAAGCTAAGAGTAAGACAATTCATCCTGAGACATGCTGGCACTCCCCTTTTAAACTGGGATCAAGAGCACATTCATGTAATATTTTAAGTATTGGCTGTTTTCATTTGCTTATATTTTCTATAACCCTTTAATAGAATTTCTCCGTACTTAGAACAAATCATCGTAAAGCTAAACGTTTCATTACATTTTATTACATGCCTGCTCACCCCTTTGACCTTGGGGTCAAGGATAGTCACAAAATTTTGTATTAAGGTTTTGATCAAGATATTTCATTCGCTATATTTCCCGAACCATTAATGGATTTTGTTCACACTTAGGTTGAATCAATATGACCCTATGACAATATATTAACCAATTAACTTGCTAGACCCTTTGACTTTGGGATCAAGGTCACAGAAAACTTACATCAAGGTTTTGGTGTGAGTCTTTCCATTTGCTTACATTTCCTAAACCCTTCATGGATTGTCTTGATACTTTTGTTGAATCACTATGAAGCTAAAACAATTCAATCTGTATCATGTTTTACAGCAATGTTTTGTTCACGGGCTTGACTTGGCCTTACATCCAGGTGAGCCATCTGAATACAGATATAGGAAAACAAAGTGATTCAATTAACAACAGTGATTGGATTTTCTACTGCAAATCCATGGGCAACTGGATCAAGAAAATATCTACCTGGCCAAAGTAGCTGCCATCTACCTTGGTCTGCTTTTTCCCCCTGAGTGACTGATTAATTCAAACACTCTGACCAATTGTTTCAATTGGTGGAGATTTCTGACTACTGCAGAAAGACCTGAAAGGATCCAAAATCCCAACTCTGCAGGATGGTGATAATTACATATAGGTATGGAAATAATTGGTATAATTCATCATTTGTACATCAGTCATTCATACTAATGAACCAAACAAGCAGCTGTCACCATTCTTCAAATTCCATTATAGTGATCACAAGCAAGCAGCCAGCTTCTGAACCAATTATGGCCACCAAATTGGAGGTCAGATTGGTGCAATTTTCAATGAAGACCAATGTATCATAACAAAGAGAGGGCCTGCATGTTGAGCTATTGATCAGAACAGACAATGTGGCCCTCACTCCATGGTCAAAAGCTTGCAAATGCATACTACAGAAAGAATTAATGTTTAACCAAAACCTAAATGCAGATTTTCTCTGACTGTAACCTTGACCCCAAGGTCAAAGGGACTAGTGCATGGATTACAGAACGAATTTTCTTAGCTTCATAATGATTCCTCCTAATTATGAAGAAAATTTATCAAGGGGTTTAGAATATAAAAATAACATGACCCAAATTTTCTCTTTGACACTGACTCCATGGTCAAAGGGGCAAGAAAGCATGTTGTAGAATGACTGGTCTTGGCTTCACAACTATTCATCCTAAGTATGGCAAGAATGAAGCAATAAGTCATATAAGTAAATAGAAAACACTAAGCAAAACCTTAATGCAAACTTTCTATGACTAAGACCCTGACCCCATGGTAAAAGTAGAATGATCTGTTGCGACTTCATAATGCATTAGAATGCCAAGTATTAGAATGTATCAAGACTTTAGGTAATACATTCAAAATGAAAATTTTTACCAAAAGGTTAGAGTGGGATTGGGTGCAAAACTACAGGCTTTGTGTGTGTGTGTGTGTGTGATTTGGATTCTTAATGTAGCTTTAACAATTTTTCGGTCATATCGCTACGATGTCTGCAGTGTCGCAGTTTATAGTGATGTCTAGCACTGGGCCATCATGCTGCAGACATGTAGCATGTCTCACCCAGTCACATTATCCTGACACCAGGCTGACCAGTCCTAACACTAACCTCTTAATGCTGAGTGCCTTGCGAGGCAGTTGTTAGTACCATTTATATAAGTCTTTGGTATGACTCAGATGGGGTTTGAACCCGCGACCTCCTGCATCTGGGGTGGACACTCTAACCATAAGCCACTGAAGCGGTCAACTATAGGCTTAATGATGCAGTTACCAACATACACTGATGCCTATTACACAAGAAATTGTGAAAACACAGTAATTACATATTTAAAAATTTATTTTCTGTCAAGAATCATGGTACATACATGTACGAGAAAATCAGCAAATGATTAGCATGAATAGTTGATGAAAATGTGTATTCACCAAATGTTCACATGGCATCCATATGATAAAAGCGAATCCAATAAAATTCTATCAAAAATGAGCATTAAGAAGCTAAATTTTAATCATTCCAACCTATATCATGACATATTAGAATTCAATGCAAAAAAATTAATCAAAAAATGAAAGTTATAGAAAAATTACATTTCAGTATGCACAGGTATACAGCACGTCATTTTCACTAGGCAGTGTTTGAAATAAATGTGTAACCTATAGGTATATGTGTCTGAAATAAATCTTACACCTACAGAATTTTCTCAACCAGATTCTATTCAAATCTGAAATAATAATTCCTTTTTAATAAACTTATACAAACTTACAAAACACTATATACATGCACAAAATACCTTGTACCACTTATTAACGGATCTGCATCAGGGAAAAATTTTATTGTTTCCAAAGAACTGATGGATTTTCAGCTGCATGTCACGTGATCACATTATGATGATAGTCTGACAACACAGCCAAACCACAAATGCATGAGCTCACAGTGGGATTAACTTTCATGATTTGCAATTACCTAATTTCGTAGGTAAACTGAATGATTTGTCATTCTTGGTGATAAACTTATTTCAATAGCAATGTTTGGTGCATGAATGCATATGCCAGCTGAATGCATAGGCATCTGTGGATTGCTTGCCCTAGACTGAACAACAAATATACACAATACTTTGATGAGAAACAAACAAATTATTATCCAAAATGCTGAAGGTTCAATCTAACTGAGATTAATGATGATCAGCTTTTTAAGAGCTGATGTTTTTCAAAAATAACAAGCTAACAATAAAAAGCAGTGACTTATCACTCACATTTGAAATTAACATTCGTAAATAGGAACTTTTAACATTTTTTTCTTTAAAAAAAAAAGACTACAATTTTTTCTTCAAGAATACACACATCATGTTAAAATAACAAATAAAATTGAATTCTTTTGGCAAAAAACTCTTTAGTAATTCAAAAAAACAAGCAGTACTTTTTACACCCACACCAAGTTTAACAGTCCTCTATATAGAACCTAGTAGAGTATGGCTGACTCTGGAAAGGACTGGCCATTGGGTATCAATGACCTGAACCTTTGGTCAAGGCATATGGTCTTGAACAAAACTTACCGTACAGAAACCATTATTTTCTGATTAAATTTACCAAAATTGCGACCCATGAACTTTAGACCCCAGAATCTATAGGCTTCTTTATTACCCTAAGTGTAAGCCATCCACAAAATTTGGTCAAGGAACTTGCTCTCGAAAAAAAGATATTCTACAAAACCAATATTTATTCAAGCCACAACAGCTCAACATTTCAAATTTTGAGCCCACACTCAATAGGACTCCTCCACGCCTTCTTTCTTACTCAACATTTAAGTCATTTAGTGACCTTGACATTCAACCTTTATCCCCCACATCCTTTAAAAGGCTTCTTCCTCATCCTAAATGCAAGCCATCCACAAAATTTAGTACATTTCTAAGATAAGAGCTGTGTATCATACAGAAAATATTTTTCTTTTTCTCAGGCAAAATCATCTTGACCTATAATCCTTTTCAACCCCCAAATCAATATTTTTTTTTTTATTGCAAGTGCAAGAAATCTACAAAGTTTGATCCAGACCAGTAATGAAGAACTATTGTTACTGTATTGAAACTGTCTTCTTTCAGTTAGTGACCTTCACTTCTAACCCCAAATTCTATACACTTTTTTCTTATCCTAAGCAGGCCATCCACAAAACTTGGTCCACATGAGATATAAAGCTAACGTTACTGTGCGGAAATCAGTCACTGTGACCATGACCTGATTGAGTTCTTTCTTACCCCAAGTACAAGTCATCCATAAATTTTTGCAAGTATAGATGGCGGAGAACTTGTTATTGTTATTGTGTGGAAACAAACTCGGTAACAGATGAATGAATGGATGGATGGATGGATGGTCTTATGGCAGGTTTATAAAAACAGAAAGGAGAAATAGGTGAGGAAGTTGTAAAAGTTCAGATGCCATGCCACAACTTGGTAACAGTCTGGAGGTGTCCATTGACCTTCCACCTTAAGATACATGACTGTCAAGATAATATAATGGTTAGCCTAAACACCATTAAATTTCATCACATCATTCATCACAATATGGAGAAACAACCAGTCATTTTGCCTGAAAATAGAAAAGAATAGTTAAATAAATCAAAGAGTCTTATACGTTATTTCATTTAGTAGCAAAAACAGGTCAGTTTTAAGGTGTAAGAAAAAAAGAATACGTCTGCTTAGATTGATGAAAGTATCAATTCAAGCTTGCCACTGGATTGGCTTTTTCTTATAACAAATCTTTTATAAGAATGTAATCATTATTTATTTTTGGATGTGCTTATTCTAAATGTTAAGGGAAATATTTTAATTATAAAAAGGCATATGTTACGTGTCTAGGCTTGAACAAAAGTAACAAGAAAAGAGTGAAGACAACAACCTTTTGTAAAATTTAACAAATAATTTATTTCCCTAGAAAACCAAAGTAAAAATGAGAAAAAGAACTTACGGTTTTCGAATCAAATCCAAAATTAATCCAAGAATTAAAAAATATAAGTCCCATCAATAAAATAATTCTAAGTGAATCACAGTTCAAATCCTGATGAATTTCAAGATGGGAGGTGATGATGTCTTCGATAGCCTTCAAAGTGCGGCCGTGTCAACAGTTCCTTGTTGAATCACAAAGAATAATATTCCAGTTTGGAATTCCGAATAATTTTCAATAAATGTCTTTGTCCAAGAATCAATTTATAAGCACTTGTTTTCCAGGGTAAATAAATTACTAGTTCCAAAAAATAAATATTCAACTCATACTGGTCACAACAAAACACCTTTGAGCTTCAAAGGTTTAAAGCACAGCTGGCAAATTATTATGATAACATGAGTTATAAGCCCGCCTAAAATGTAAAACAGATTCCGGATGGGGGTCAAAATTTCATCCCACTGGGAAAACTGAAAGTCTGTAACAATAAACACGTTATTTGTCACATACTCCAGGTATAGCCTTGATTCCACTAAATGAATTTTTCTCTTAGAATGAACAAATGTTTTTTTTTTAAAATGTTGTTTACTAAAAGCCTTACTGATTTCTGAATCAAGGTCAGCAATTAGATAAAATGTTTCAACTACTGGATGTTTATCAGGTCAAACAACTGAACTGAATTTCTAAAAAAAATCAAATCCAGTAGACAAAATTATCATTACAATAACATGTAATGGAAATAAAATAAAATAAAAAAAATTAAAACTAACAAACAAGTAGTTATATTACATATACATAACACATATATGACACATTTTTTTTCTTCAAAATTCAATGTTCAACTAAAATAAAGTCACAAGAGAAGAAAAGAAAATGAGGTCCATATGAACCTCATGAAAAAAAACCAAAAAACTTGTAGAGTAAAATCTGATACACAAACATATTGTGAGAAAAGAATACTCTGAAGCTCAGGTTTAATTGTAAGTTTCATCATTAAAAGTTTCATCATTAAAAGCCAATCAAATATCAGTACCATGTGATTATTTTGATACAAAATTTTATCTGATATAATGACCAAGAATGTTATAATCTCCAGGCTGTGAATCATACACAAGTTCTATGGAATGCTGCATTTTGTCTCTGTTATAATGATGTAGTGTGGTGCCAGCTCATGGAGTCTTGGCCTATCAGACCACAAACTTGTGGAAAACAGGATTCCTTGGCTATCAAATTACAAACTTGTGGAAGAAACAATCCTAGTCTATTAGACAACAAACTTATTGAAAACAGGATTTGTAGCCTATCAGAAAACAAACTCAAGGAAAATAGAATTCCTAGCCTATCTGACTAACAACTCACAAAAACAGAATTTCCAGCCTATCAGTCAATTAATGGAAAAAAGGATCTTGGCAATTCAGACTGCAAACTCACAGAAAACAATATCTTTGACTATCAGACAACAAACTAATGGAAAACAGAATCTTGACCTATCAGACTGCAAACTCACAGAAAATAGGATGCTTGCCTATCAGACAACAGACTCATGGAAAACAGAATCTTGGCCTATGAGACTGCAAATTCATGGCAAACATGATGTCATTTCAGACTATAAGCTTTACACATGCAAACAATATTATATCAAGTTTCGTTCAATAAATGTACAAGTTACGTGAGTTTCAAAATCCTGAACAGAAATGTTAAAATTGTTTACCTCTACAATGTCACCACCATCATCACCAAAACAGTACCATCTAAAAAATGTCTTACCCATCCTGATATATATTCAAGTCTGATCTTTCCACTCCTCCAATTTTTTACGGAATGCAGCTTCACGTTCCATGCGATGACGCTCCTCCTCTTCCACCTCCTTCTTCACCTTTTGCCACTTCATCACCAGTGATGAAACCTGCCTCTTCTTCAGGGAGATACCACCAGGGGCTATCACCTGAACAAATGTATGAAGTTATTGTATATACACATTAATATCTCGAGTCCAAGTGCAAATTGCACAGACCTAGATCTGCCATCGCATTATGTGACTGCAGAGCTGGGTCTGTGTTGTTCGTTAGACTCAACTTATAAGTGAGTATGTATGGTATTTATTCACAGTAAAAAAATATTAGCAAGTATGTAAGCGAAGCTGATCTGATTTAGTTTTGTCACCAGTTCTGCCACTTTATCAACATTCTAGCAAGATATCAATGTAGCAAAATTTCAGGTGAATAAACATAACTGAGATCCAATGGACACTGACACCAATTCACAAACATGATCCAATGGACACTGACACCAATTCACAAACAAGATCCAATGGACACTGACACCAATTCACAAACGAGATCTAATGGACACTGACACCTATTCACAAACGAGATCTAATGGACACTGACACCAATTCACAAACAAGATCCAATGGACACTGACACCAATTCACAAACAAGATCCAATGGACACTGACACCAATTCACAAACAAGATCCAATGGACACTGACACCAATTCACAAACAAGATCCAATGGACACTGACACTGATTCAAAAGAGATCTGTTGTTCAATACTATGTTTATGCTGAGTTAACCTTTTGATTCACCAATCAAATTACAGCTTTCACATTTAAGAAAATGAAATCTTCATTTCAAACATAATGTTTTTAATGATAACTCTCCCTAAAATGAAATTAAAGTTTATTTTGATAGGCTACTACAAAGCCATGTGGGAATTCCAAGTGTCAGCAGTGAATGAAACTTTATCAGTGCCTGTCGGAGCTATTTATTATAAGTAGATCTCAATTCTATTTGGATTGTTAGATGTGTGTAATAGCTTGTTAATGACTGGAAACAAGTCATTATCTGGAAGTAAGCGATCCATGTAGGTCTAATATTGCTTGTCTGGTTTACAAAACTTTACAGTTTACCATTTCGTCACCCAGGTGATGTGGCATTTTAAGAAAACAACCCTATGCTAACTTTCTCTCAAATTTTATATTATGTCAACTCAATCTATTTAAATATAGTCAAACAAGAGGTCCAAGTGGACCTGGAATTGCTCAACTAACATATGCCCAATAGCCAAATACAAGTGCAGTTGGCTAAGAAACCTGGTTCAGTACGATGCTTATCGACTGAAATATCTTGTGTTGTTGATTACATATTATATGAAAACTATTGCTTCAAAGTTTCTCTAGAGTTTGTATCCTCATCCATATTGATGATTACACATCAACATCAATAATGAAAGGTCTCTATGCCAAGATGCTGTGTGTCAAATTTGTTTTTCTTTTATTTCATGTAATATCAATGCTTTTTGATTTTAATAACTGTGGCCATATTTAATTGAGAAATGGTATATTTGTATACATCCAAACACTGTTTAAGCTTGGACATTTTCTGTCAAATTCCAACAAGTGATTTTTGTAGAAGAAGCTATTAGGTTTTCTATTTTTAGTAACAGCAGCCATATCTGATGCCAGATTGGAATTATTTGTACAAATTTTAAAGCCTTTCAAGCCAATCTGTAAAACATCGTTAAATTCTTTTGATTTTAAAAAAACAGTCATTAAAGGATTCTCTATTGTTAGTAATGATGGTCATATTTGATTGTGACTCTATACCAGCTGGAAAAATTTGAAAGCCTTTAATATTACAATGTTTCGTCAAATGTTGTTTGAAGTTTTTTGTCTTTCAGACAGGCATCACTTGTATAAATATGAAAGGTCTTTATGCCTGAATGCTTTATTCTGCTGAGCAGTTTTTAAGATGGAATTTAAGATTTTTCAAACTGTAGTAATGGTAGCCATATCTGATGACATCTGTGTAATTGAAAGGTCTGTCTGTGAGATGCTCTGCTGCAAGTTTGGTTTACTCCTTTTTGTGAAGTTCAAAAACAGCAGTTCTTGAAGGATGATGGACAAGTTTTTTAATTTTTGGCAATGGTGGAAATATTTGTTGGTGGTTCAACATGATTTGTACAAATCTGAAAGGACTTCATGCAGAATGCTTTGTCAAATTTGATCAAATTTTATTCATTGGATTCTGGAGAACTAGTTGTTTAAAATGTTTTCAATTTCTAGTAACATATCTGATCATATCTTATTAGCATCATCTAAATAAATCTGCTAGGTCTTTATGCCAGGATGCTTTGTGTCAAGTTTGGTTTTAACTGGTCAAGCAGTTCTTGTTGAAATGTTGAATATAACAGTTGTTGCCAATGCTGGATGATGCATGATCGGCCATGCCATAAACGCACTTGGCATTATGGCCTGTTGAGCTGATACAATTGTAACAAAAGATAAAGGTATAATTAATATGCAAATTTCCTTACTCAAAATCAAGCTCATGCAAGATCATGATGATAAAAACCTGTTTACCAATTTTTGTCAAAATTGGAAGAGAAAGCAAATTTTAAGTAAATTGTTTTTCCGAGAATATGGATATGGTTCATGTGACCATTTGCTGTGTTGCTTTAAGTAGGAGTGTGGATTATTGCTCACATTGGAAATCCAGTCTTTCCTCTCTAGAAGTATACCCAAGGTACAGAAAGGATGCTGAGCAGTCCCTTCTCCTCTTACCTATTCTCTTAATGTTAATGTGATCATGGAATGTAATTTAAGGAGAAAGCAAATTTTTAAGTAATGTTGTTCTGAGAATATCTACCTGATCACATTACTTAAAAACCCTCCCAACCACCCTGCCATGCAAGCATCCTCACTGGTATGTTGCTCAGTTTAAATACTAGCAAAACCTGGTAGTGGCAAGGGGAGGTAATGGACAAGAGTTATTGCCCTTTGTCTATATGAGATAAACAGAAAGGACAAATTTTTACTTTTTAACTAGGGCTGAATTCAGGAGGTAGCAGGCTTATATATATCTAACATTAATGAGATCCTGGAATGTATCCGATGGGGAAATATAGTCTAGCTTCAGAGAGGTAATAAGGTCCATCAGTCAGATGGAAGATCATCTGACTAATATGTGCAGATATAGATAATAATAATAGTCTATTCACCAAGTTGGAGAACTAATAACTGTAATTCATTTTCCGGAGTGGTGACAAGTTCTGACAATCAGATACATGATTTATAAATAGTGATTAAAAGCAGGTTATGACTTCCAGAGTGTTAACAAACAACTGTTGACAGATGGCAGATGGACAAATGGCATGCATGGCCATAATCTTACTAAGCTCTTTGGGGATGAAAACCAAGGAAATTCTTACCACTACATGACTCGTCTATTTACCAAATCTGATCAGACATTTATCAGAAATACAGTCTACAGAGAGGTACAAACTCAGCCAATCAGATGCATGACCACCTCAAAAAATATGCATATGAATGGTTCATAATAATCATCATTCAACATCTTGATGATAAAAGCCTACTTCTCAAGTTTGGTAAAAAGCTCAGCCAGACAGATGTCAGATAAACTCCATAGTATGCATGGATCAAAAGATATGGCTTTGAAGTAGTAACAAGCAATTGTTGATGGATGAATGTGACAGTACCATACTATAAGCTCACTTAGGCTTATGGAGGTGGTTGGAACAGTCAGAGGAAACTACTGGAGCATATTTTACCAAGTTTGATAAAATTCTATCGAAAATACAGTCTCCAGAGTGATAAACAAAATATCTACCAATCAGATGGAAAATGAAAATTCATCTGAAGATAAAAGCATAATTAACATGTGAATCTCTTCCTATAGATCAAACTAAGCCAAGATCTTGATTATAGATTTATCTTGTTACTGAAATCGGAGGATGAATATAATCTCTAGAGACATAACAATCTCAGCCAATCTGAAACAAGATCACCAAATTAATATGTACAGATCTAATTTTTATAGAACCTACCTATGACCATGATGCTATAAACCTATGTATCAAATTCAAAGATACTTGTGTAAAAATTAAAGTCTCAAAAGTGATGAAAGCTAAGCTAATCTGTCACAAGATCACTTCAATAATATGCAGTATAAGCAATGAATTGATGAAGAAACTCGGAAAAGTTAAGGGCATACCATCTGGGTGTGGGGGTACTGTTAAATGGTTTAATACTTGTTTTATAATCACACTGGGAATAATTGATAGTAAAATGACTTTTATAACGAACCTGTTTTCACTCTTCTGTATAAATTACCTTTATTATCAAGAAAATCAACCTTTGAAAGATTGTTAAAAACAGTACTCCAAGACGTTTTGATACACATGATGTGTACCTATAAAACATTGGGAATTACATGCTGCTTTTTACCTGTGAATGTGGATCTATTCAAGTGTTACTGTTGATTCACAACAAAAGAAGAGTTTCCTTTTTTTTTAAAAATTAAGGACATTTAATTTAATGCATGAAACAATGTCAAAACTGGGCAGGAGTTATCGTGGGAGAGGTAAATGCTTTTTATTCTGTGTTTAAACAAAATCTGATCAGAAATATATCCTCTTTAGTGGTAACAAGCTTAGCCAATCAGATGTCACCACATTATAATGCATGGATCTCAATCTCATATAGACAAAGGGCAATAATTTTTGCCCATTACCTCCCCATGCCACATTACTGAACTCATCCAGTATCTTGATGCTGTAAGCTTATATTCCAAATCTAATCAAACTCACATCAGAAACATGGCTTCCCGAATCATAACAAGATCAGCTAATCTGATGCAAGATCACTTCATTAATGCATGGATCTTGCTCTTTATCAAATCTGTCATGGTCTTGACAACATATGCTTACATTCCAAACCATATCCAAATTGGATCAGAAATATGGCCTCTACAGTGATAACAAGCTCATCCAATCTGATGCAAGATTACCTCATTAATATACATGTCTCTTGATCATTGCTGTACCCATCCAAGATTCTGATGAAACAAGGCCATGTTCCAAGTTTGATCAGAAATATGGCCTACAGTCTGATAGAAAGCATATACTGACATAGGATGACATAAGGATGGTTTGCATTGGTTTGGTGTTTTATGGCACAGCCAGAAACAGGTCACACAGTGCTGAGGAAATTGAGTTAAGTGCCTAGCTGATCCAATAGTAGAACTGAACCAACATCCATTCAGTTAGGAGTCCAGCACATTAGCCACTTAGACGCTTGATGGATGAATGATAGATGCAGGAATATACCATAAACCGACTTGGCCTTGTTGCCATGCAAGCAAAGAGTGTACATGAATAGACTTCATATCTAGGCCCAAAATTTGCCAAATAATGCTGTACAACACTATTATTCCAACTTTTAAGATTGCAGATGTACCAAAAGTGTACAGGCTAATTTTGAATCCAGTAACAAAAAATAATTATTAGGTAGACTCCATGACTATTTAATTATGACCATATCACATAAAAAGATCCTCAGTGTAAAATTCCATGACAATTATCTGTCAGATTGGTCATGATCATATTCTTTCAAGAATCCTTGAGTATCAAGCAGCAAACCATATTTGAATGTAAGAACAGGAATTATAGGTTACTTCATTTGTATGGGAAAAAATGAATAAGATTTTTTCTGAGTCATATTGCATGACCTCTTGGAGTGCAGCATTAGTTTATATTTCACATACATTAACCTTTTCATTATATACTCATTTCATTTTCTACCTAAGGATTAATAAAAAATAAAGACATTACAAGAAACAAAGTAAATGAATTTATGCTGGATTTCAAAATAAATACACAAGCGTAGATTTACCAATACACAGTAACAATATTAGTGTGCAAATAGTACTGCCCAACGACTTTTGAACTTCATCGCACGCTCTAAATAATTCTTGTTTTGATCTACTTAAACTTGAAATTTATAGTCATATTTGAATGAATGTGCATGTATTTGGTCTGAAATGAGTGGTTTTTGTTTGTTGATCCAACTCATCCCATCATTAATTTTATGATCTCTATTTTCAAATGGACAAAACAGCTTGTTTAGTTCATCCACAAAAAAATCTAATAAACCAAAAGTCAAAGCATGTACTAAATGGGTGTATATTGTTTGTTTACAATGTAGTTCCTAATACAATATACTATTTTTAGACACACGTCGTGCAGTATGACAAAAACATAGAAACATACTGCACAATTCTGACAACGTAAGTTAACAGAGAAAAAAAAAAAAGAGCATATAATAAGAAATTGTTTAAAAAAGATGACTGTGCATTCAGAACTCTTACTTTTTCTTTGTCTTTTTCTTTATCTTTCTTCTTTTTCTTTTTCTCCTTTTCTTCTGCTGACTCCATAGGCCTAGCACTTCCATCAGCTGCTGTATCATTGCTTATGGTTGCTCCATACAATGGAGCAGACTGACTGTCACAGAGTTGTGGCCCCTGAATAACTGGAGCTCTGGATATGACAGCTGGATTAAACTGCCCCTCCCCTGGATCCTGGTGCCCCTCCCCACTTATGTCTTCATTAGACTGACTGACCTCTGAATCTATGTCCATGGGTACTGAGGTTGACAGCTCTGTTGTAGAAAATTCTTGAGTGTAAATACTGTCCTGCTCATTTCTAGTGACCATCTCAGTCCCTCCATCCCCTTCATTGAGCTCCTGTGGGTTAGATGTGGATCCAATCTCCTGATAATCTGATGGGGGTCGCTGTGGGCCAAAGATGGGGGGGGCATCATTTGCAGAGGAAGGTGGAGCGGTTTTACCATAGGCTACAGACTGAGTTTCCTGGATCCCTAATTGGGTCCCTTCCTGGGGTTGGAGAGGACCCTCCAAAATCTCCTTCATGGCTGCCTCAACATCTTCCTCTTTGACTGTGGGTGTTTCTGACCGGAAAGCTGAAAATGAGCCTTTTTTATGAGTGTTGTCCCCATACCATATAAAGTATAATCAAAATAATTTAAAAACACTTTTTGCAGAGCATGGTTTTGTTTGTCTGGGTGTTTAACAGCACAGCAACACAAGTAGGTTAATTAGTACAGAGGCAATTGCAGAGCATGAAGATGTGATGATTTTAAGATGCTCTATCTAAGGAAGAATTTACAATAAGTTTTGATTTTATATATCTGCAATATTATGGAAATGAAATATGTTCACTGTGATTTTGAGTTACTGTGTACAATTTAGTGACCCTATTACTGTGTAATATATAACTGTTTTAGAGCTTTAAACGGAACTGAACCACAATATCTACATCACATGTATAGTCAGATACAGTCTACACTACCTCCTGTACAAGATGGACATTTCTCAAAAGCTAAAATACTGTGTATGAAGAGCTTTGAGTTTTCTGCAGTTCTTGTTTGTAACAGCTTCTCTTTTAATGTAAAACAAATTCTCTTGCTGCTTTTAAAATAAATGATTCAGCTAATTGTTAAAAGATTATTTTTTCATCAACTGTTAAATTATGTGTGTGTATATATATACATATATATATATATATATATATATATATATATATATATATATATATATATATATATATATATATGCACATATATAAAATACATAAGCAGATTGTAGGGAAGGTCTCAGGGGAGAACAGTTTTGTTCCATCTGAGTTACCTTCTACAAATAATGTATTATTATTATTATTACATCATGAGTGGTATATTATTATTATTACATCATGGGTTGTACATCAATTAAGTGTATTATCCAACAATAAATTTAAGCTCAAAGTTGACTGCACATATAAATCATGGAGATTTCTCTGTGTAGTAGGGTGTACTTCAATGGATACTACAGTGACATGAGTGGAAAAGGCTTTTACATTCTGCGTGTACTGTACATACATACAGAGTGAAAATAAAAAATACCCGTTTTTTGGAAGATGTGGCTAGTGCTTACGAGTGGCGAAATATACTCAATTTACCTTTCTTTTTCCTTTCTTCCATTCTCCTCTCTTTCTCCTTCTCCACATCTTCGTCCTCTTCCTGACTGCTGCTACTGCCACTGCCATAGTGAAGCATGAGGCTCTTAACAGATGGGTGCTCCTCGGGAGGGGGTGGAGGTGGAGGAGGGAGTAAAGCCACCCCTGCTAGCAATTCAGAAGTGCCTTGCTTCCTGGAGCCCCTGTCAAGACTATGCTCTGTGGATATAAAATATTTTTATATTGAGATCTTCAAAGTCACCATACTGTAGAATGCAGATATACTGTCACCATTACTTGATTTGCTTAAATTCTCAAAACAAAATATCTGTATGTGCAGTTTCAAAGAAAAAGAGTTCATTTTGTGTGTTTTGATGCCATTTTGCAGCATATGATAGTCTATACATGGAGTCCAGTATATCTGGTGGAGGAGGAATTGCGAATAGAAATGCTTTCTCACATCACATACTCATGTTGAGTGAAACAGAGGTGAGATGTGTAATGAGAGAGAGAGAGAGAGAGAGAGAGAGAGAGAGAGAGAGAGAGAGAGAGATATAGAGGGAGAGGAGAGAGAGAGAGAGAGAGAGAGAAAAAAGAGAATTTCTGCAGATTGATATTCCAGATATCTTAAATTTATTGCTCATAAATTAAAAGCCTCTGGCAGATATACTTCAGGCTTTATGAAAATTCAAAATCCAGGGCATTTCACAAAAATTAAATCCTGGACTGGGTTTACATCTCAAAAACGATAACTTAACTCATCTGCTATTTAAGTCAAAATTATTGAACACATTATTCTTGTCTATTTCTGCTTTTCTAGCAAAAGTTTATGTATTATTCTAATAGGAAACAGGTGGCAGGTGCTTGTGTAATTCACTGACCTGGCAAGATAAAAACTGAAACAATGACAAATAAAGGAAACTTTCATGACATGAATTTTCTAAAAATCTTAGACACTCACAACATTCTTTTAAAACACAGACAGAACCTACTTGTGTAAGTAGAATTTAACATTCCTCGCGTGTGAGAGATCATCTTTGCAGAGTTAACTAGGTCAGTTTCCATTTTGTCCTTGTCCAATGTCCTTCCTTGTGTCCCGTCTATCGCTGTCAGATCATCCTGGTCTGGATATTCCCACTGGGTCACACTAGTCAGCTTGTGGACATAGAAGTAACGCCTGTAAGCTCTGCATGGAAAAAACCCATGAGAGAAATAAAGAGAGTGTATCAATATCAGTATCATGACCAAACAGTAGGTCATCACTGGATCATAGAGGGAAAATATGAGTCCCTTTGTGGGAAAAAATGAAAGTTGAAAATGAACTTAATGATCAATCTCCTTTACTTCGTAAAGATATAAATAAAGTGAAAAATTAAAGACAACAATCTAATCTTACTCAGTTTAACTTGAAGAAGGTTGATTTTATGGGAGCCATACGGTTTTTAATTGGAAATAAATGCAGACTCCCTTTTCCTTCTTGTTATTGAGACTTCACTGTATTTACAGTAACCACCAACCAAGTTGTCTCCCTTTAATTTTTTTTTTTTATAGAGGCTTCAATTTATTTATAGCAACCACCAACAGGTTTGCCTCACTTTTTCTTCTTATTATAAAGGCTACAATGTATTTACAGCAGCTACCAATCATATTCAGCTGCATGCCTCACCAGTTTATCTGAATCTTTTTGGAAAAGATATGGCCCAATGATTTCACTTCAGGCAATCAGACTGCACTCAGTAACTTCACAGAACACTTAGACAAACTTACTTCCACTTTCAAGGATCCTTTGTGAACAGATCTGATTAAACAAAGAAAGTCCTACTTGAATAACACCTGGAATATCTTAAAGAAAAACTAGAGCAATCAAATTATTCCAGTGACATCTCACTGAATAGCTTAACCAATCAAACTATTTCAAGAATATCTCCCAGGCAATCTTGACCATCAAACCAATCAGAGTTATCGTAAAGAGCAATTTGACTTGTCAAATAGATCCAATCATATCCTGCAAACAAGTTCTACAATCAAATAGTTTCTGAAATATCTTACAGACATGCTTAACCACTTCAATTCTTCCAAGATATCTTCCATATATGCTTAACCACTCAAATCCTTCCAAGATATCTTCCAGACATGCATAACCACTTAAATCCTTCCAAGATATCTTCCAGACATGCTTAACCACTCAAATCCTTCCAAGATATCTTCCAGACATGCTTCAACCACTCAAATCCTCTTAAGATATCTTCTAGACAAGTTTAACCATCACAAGGTTTCAAAAATATCTTGCAAGCAATCTTAACTTAACTTACCAAATAGTTTCAGACCAATCTTCCAAACAAGCTTGACCAATCAAATAATATCATTGGCCAAAGAAACAGAGCTTTTAGCAGAGGGTGCATTGCAACAGGCCCCAATGCTAAAATTTGCTCTTTAAAGCCTTGAATCAAAATCTTGTGCTGGGAAGATAAGCTTTCTTTAAATGATGACACAGAATGCTTGAAATCCTACTTCTTCAAGAACTCATCAGTGCAAGCAATATCACATGGAAAGATATAAAGCTGATCAACAAAGGCCATAACCCTGCCCAAAATGGAGCTTACAAATTAAAACCCATAAAAAACACATGAAACAATGTTCACTTCAATCTGCAATAAAATATGTTGAATGGCTCTTGAGGTTTGGTGAGTAACATAAGATTTTATGATGTTGCCTGACAAGGGCCATAATTCTTCTCCATAATCATGTTGATGAGGCAACGCTATAAAACATCAATCTAAGAGAAATTATATTTGCTAGATTCCATCATTTTTGAAGGTTCTTGAGCAATGCCAACTGCAAGAAACTTTCCAAGTTTACATATGAAGGAAAGAATTTGCTTGACAGGGACCACAACTCCATCCAAAATGGAGCAGATGAGACCAAACCCATGAAAGGCACATTAAGTCTACAGGACAATGTTCATATTAAACTGCATCAGAATAATTATTTAGTTGTTTTGGAGGCATGCCAGTTACAAGCAACATTACATGAAGATATTAAGTTAACTGTAAAGAGCCATAACTCCATCCAAAAAAGGAGATGATGAACAAAACCCATGAAAGGCACATTAAGTCTATATGACAATGTTCATATTAAACTGCATCAGAATAATTCCTGTGTAGTTTTGGAGGTATGCCAGTTACAAGCAACATTTTTACATGTGAGGATATTAAGTTAACTGTAAAGGACTATAACTCCAGCCAATATGAGTAGACAAGACTAAACCCATGAAAGGCACATTAAGTCTATAACAAAATGTTCATATTAAACTGCATCAGAATAATGATTAAGTGGTTTTTATGGCATGCCAGTTACAAGCAACATTCCATGTGAAGATATGAAGTTATCTGTAATGGGTCACCCAAAATGGAGTTGATGAACAAAACTGCTACAAGGCATGTCTAGGTCCATGACGCAATGGACACAAAAATTGCAAAAGAACACCCTGAATGCTTCCTGAGCTAGGCTGGTTACAAGGATCTGTTGTATTGGACATGGAAAGGCAACAGAAAGAGAGTGAAGACTCCATCAAAACTGGACCTAAAATTATGAAACCTTTAAAAGGCATATCTACATGTACTGTGTGATTCACTTACTGAATAGTATCCAATTATGTGAAAGGACTGGAGACCTTGAATGCTTACATGGGGCATGAAATGTACAGACACATGGACAGACAGATGGAAAAGGCGATTAGTATAGGGCTCCCAGATCTTGATGTGGTGCCTTAATGATCTGAAAGATATCCTGCAAATAAGTTTTACCAATCTAACAGTTTCAGAATTATCTTGTAGATGCACTTGACCAATCCAAGCATCACATAACATTTTCACCTTTTGCTATGAAAAAGACCTAGAATCCTAAAAGGAAAAATTTAATTCAAAATTTAAAAACAATAATCAATGAAGTTTTGAAACTGACATTAGAGTGGTCCTCCTCTGGAAAGGCCCTTTAAAAGCTGGGTAACCCATTATTAGGCCACCTTGCCTGAAGCCAAATTGTATATTTGAACCCTTTTTCCCTCCTATGAGGTCACTATTTTTATAAGGCCACCTTTCAATGCAGATGGAATGGCCTTATAAGAAGGTAATCATTATACTAGGTACCGCCAATGTTTGTAATAACTTCATTTATATTTTCAAACATATCCTGCAAATCGGCTTGACCATTCCAATGGTTTTAGACACATTCTGGTCAAGCCCAATCAATCAAATTCTTTCTGAGATATCCGTAAACATGACTGACCAACTTATTGCTGTTAATATTGAAATGAAATAAAACATACAAATATTAAAATAAAATAGAAATAAAAAGAGTGACAAATCTAAAAGAAACACACAGCTACCGAAAAAAATCTTAAACAAGGGATAATAATGAATAACATTACTGACAGAACCAATCATTACCTTTTTAAACAAGCAATATTCCCATAAAACGTTGTAGTAAAACTTTCATACTTTATGAATATCTATGTTGAATATGAAATTTTAAACTTAAATATATCTATTATCTACATCATCAAAGATAATTAAAATTTATTAAAATAAAAATACTGATAAGTGAAAATGTGACAAAATATTTATCATTTTGAATAAGGTCCGTTTTTTTTCCAAATATGTACTTCTGGTACAGATGAATCTTTTCAGAATCAATATAGTCCAGAAATCTATAATTTTTTATAATCATTAGAAATGCTTCAAATATACAACTGTATTTCAAGTTTACTAAAAGTCTTTGAAATTGTGACACCTCCTTCCTCTGATCAAACCTGCTTCTAATTGGAAACAGAAAAGAAGGAAAAAGAAAACGAATACCAGACTGAACAATGGTCTTCTATTACTGTTAAAACTTCATTAGAAAAGGAAATTACTAGAAGAACAACAGTTAGAAAGCTATTCAGTTTATGGCAACTCAAATAATTAATTATAACAACTTACAATCATAGTATTGTGTATAGTTCAATGCATTATTTTATTTACGGAGAGCTTACAACTTTTTTTATTTTCATACCATGATCTAAAAATTTCCTCACAATATGTGGTTTTGTATGGCTGAAATCACTCAGAAACCCAAGCATTTTTAGTCAGTTTGATTGCATAAAAAATGGTTATCTCAAGCTCTGCATAACAATTTTTTTTATCCCTCATTTTAAGTGATGAGGAAAATATGCATGTAACCTTGACCATGACCTTCCTCAAAAAGTTTGTGAGAAGTAGATATGTGATAAGTATAAAGTCATTCAGTACTGAGCTTTTTGCTATTCCTATTAGGTACACTTCATTTTACAAAGTGCATGAAAGATTAATCAGTGTAGTTGTTCCACTATATTCCATACTGTCAGTGAATCAACATCAATGACTTTGAACTTTTCTGTCCTTTAGAAAATTAAAGAGGTCCAAATATGGCCAAAACTGCTAGACTGGTGCGTCACCAAAAAAGAACCCAATCTGAAGATATTACCCATCAAATTTAGTCAAACGTTATAGAATACCTTGGAGATAAAAATACCGAAATAACTGTTGAAAAATCTGCTATTGAAGCAATATCCATATGGAATGGCCAATTGACATCCTTGGCATTAATTTCTGTTCAGGTCAGATTTCATAAAGACCTTTGTAAGTAATCAATTAAACTTTGTGCCATTTCAAGGTCACATCAGCCTTGTTTTTACAAACTTGAGGGGGCCCCGAGTGGCCAAGTGGTCTAAAGCGCTCTCCGTTACGGATCACTGATCTCACCTCTGTCTGCGTGGGTTCGAGTTTAGGATTCGGCGAATGTGGATATGTGAGAAAGCTTGCCAGTAGCTTCTCATGGGTCGGTGGTTCTTTCCGGGGATTTCCCGGTTTCTTCCTCCACCATTAATACTGGCCGCCATGTATAGCCTATCGTGTGCTGAAAAATGGCGTTAAGCCCCACAACAACAACAACAAACTTGAAAGACTCTAATGCCAAGCTGATCCTTAGCTGATGATGAAGGCACATTCCCATCAATTCTGATAGACCCCTTCAGGCTGCATAACAGGCGCAAGGTGCCCTCCTGCATGTCAAAGAGGCAACTAATGGAGGCAGGAACCAAGCCAGACTCAGTAAAGAAAGTGTGCGAGTTCGGATCCTACAATTGATCAAACTTGGTCAGCTACCCTGGTGTGGCTCCTGATAAGGTTCTTTACTCCAAATGCCTCTGCACTAAATAACCTATTTGTGTTGCAGTACCATAATTCATCAACTAATCAAAACCAAGTTTGATTGAAATTTACCAAATAGTTCCGGAAAGGAAGTTAAGAACAGGTTTTACAGCTGGTTGCCAAGGGAAGCTATATGACTGCTACAGGGCCAACCCTGGACATAATTCTATGACAGCATATCCTAGGAAACTGACCTACTACGCATGACCAAAAAGGACTCGGATATCCCGAAGAAGTTGAAAACAGATTTTCTGTATTGTTGCCATGAAAGCGACATCTTTGTTGGGGAATCCACCTGACACAATTTTGGTATAGCAAATCTTAAGGAACATATCCACAAAATTTAATGAAAATTAGTCCAGCCATTGTAAAGGAACAGCTGAAAACAGATTTTTCACATCGTTGCTTTGGAAGAGATACCAATGGTCGGGAAGCCATAAAAGAAATAATTCTGGTTGAGCACATAACATGAGAAATGGTTTACTGAGATTATTTAAAAATGGTCAAGCAGTTTTTGATATGTCAAAAATTGCAGATGTTAACAAGACAATGTATTGCCATGCAATGGGTTCACATGACCTTTGCCTAACAACAACAACAACAACAACAACAACAAAAACAAATGGGGCCCATGGTACACTGTCTTGCCTGTGAACACTGATGTAGCTTGCAAAAACTTGAACAATACCTTAATATAGTCAATGATGATGATGATGATCCAGCTTTTGATAAAGTGATTTTTATGTTTTGCCGCTGACACGAATGACAAAACCAGGGAGACTCAAAATCAAAGTATCACTCAAAAAATCAAAGTATCACTCAAGAAAACATGGTCTGTTGTTCAAACACAAAATTTAAACTTTTACCCACGATGACTTAAATGATAGGGACCTACCTCTCTATAAAGGAACACCCAAGCCACTGACTGATGTGAGCACAACATTTAAACTGACCAATAAAAGACATGCTTATATCTTTACCTAAAGTGACCTTGACCATGGGCTTATGAGCATTAACTTTACATACAGGAAAACCTGTCATAGCATACACTTCAAGTAAAGGACTCCTCCACATAAAGGACAACTGCTCATAAAGGTAATCTGCGAATAAATAGCACCAACATACAGAGGGTAGATGCCCATAAATAACACAGGCCACAAAAGGGCACACACATACAAAGACATCTGTCGATAAAAAAACACCTTCATATAGAAAATTGATACAGGTCACCTCATTATAATAAATACATGTCGGTAAAGAACACTCCATATAAGGGAACTCTGTCCAAAAAGTAAACCTCTATAAAATACACACTATATATAAGCAATTCTTCTAGTACAAGGCACCTCCATTTGAAGGAATACAAAAAGAACACCAACAATAAAGGAACCTCATATAAACTACACCTCCAAATGAAGGGATTCTTCCCATAAAGGTCACAAATAAAGGACACCTCCATATAAAGGACATGTTCATAAAGGACATCTCCGTATGAAGGGATTCTTCCACAAAAGCCACAAATAGAGGACAAATCCATAAGACAGACATCTACTTAATAGGTAAAACAATTCTGGTACTTTTCTTATATTTGAATATGATTAATCTGTCCACAAAGACAGTCTGCTGGTCAATGAAGTGTTAAGTACAGACAGACTGTCCTTACTCTGTAAAAGTCATATCTATAAAGTCCGATGAGAAATGGACGCATTTCATGTCACAAACCTGCATCACAATCTTGACTTAAATAACAAAACCAGACAACTGATCATGTTTTTCATCAAATCAACAAAAAGCTTTCCACCATCATGATCGACTATGCTCTCACAATCTCTCGCCAAAGCTACATGTCTTCTATTAGAAAATACCATCAGCCTTTACTATCCAAAACAGCATTTCATCAACAATAATCACATTGTTCATTTAGAATCAACCAATTAATCAATCGTATCCAACTTTAGTTGTATTATTTTACTAATCATTTCTGTCCACTTTAAAAACCAGTCAATAATGCATTAATTTATTCCTTACCAATAGCAACTACAGTGTTGTCTTTTACAATCAATCAAGTTTTAATGTGATCATCCATGACACCTAGTTCTCCTAAGCAGTCATCCAAAAGTACGTTAATGTCTACAACTTCCATACTCTTCATCGCAAACATATTTAAGAAAAAACAAATTGAGGCTAAACATGTAAAGAAAACCTGCTTTCACAAGATCCAACAAGAATCAAACACTTAGGACATGAGTGACCAACTGATCAAGGATGCTGGCAATTTAAGGACAATTATAACAGAATGTAACACAGAACAGGTAATTATGATCAAATGTAACATAAGGCCAGCAATTATGACAACGAAACATAGGACACGTAATTATGATAGAATGTCAACATATGACTGGTATTTAGGACAGAAAGTAACACTGGAATGCATAAATGGACAGGTAATTATGACAGAATGTACAATGTAACATAGGACAGATATTTATAACCAAATGAAAGACAGGAGGGGTAATTATGACAGAATGTAACATTGGACAGATGATCATAAGGGAATGCAAAAAAGGATAACTAATTATGACAGAATGTAACACAGGACTGGTAATTATGATAGAATGTACAATGTAACACAGGACAGATATTTGTGACAGAATGCAAAATAGGAGGGGTAATTATGACAATGTAACAGGTCTGGAACTTATTACAGAATGCAAGACAGGACAGGTAATTATGGCAGAATACAACAAAATTGGTAATTATGATAGAATGTAACACAGGACAGGTAGTTATGACAGAATGTAACATAGGACAGGTAATCATGGCATGAATGTAAAACTGGACAGGTAATTATGACGGTGTTAGATAGCACAGGTAACTGGCAGAATATAATACAAGTCAGGTAATTATGATAGAATGTAACACAGGACAGGTAATTATGACATAATATAATATATAGGACAGGTAATTATGGTATAAAATAATAATTATTTAATTTCACATTGGATCTAATCAACAATAGAGAACTGATGAATAGAGGTATATATTGCATCAAAGAAATGACTTTTTAACTTAAAAGTGTTACTTCAATGTAACTGACAGCATGAAATTAAAGTCCAGAGTATACACAGTCAAACTTTTAACCTTTATTTAATATGGAGACGCATAACTGAGTACCAAGTTAAGTTGACAGCTTTTCTATTAACAGGCAAGTTTCAAGACATTTTTACTCACGAACAACCGATTTGATGTGTGAATATTTCTGTCATTGCATAACGTCCATACCAATATTTCTTGAGTTTCACATTCAATCAAGAACTATCCATCAAAAGCCAAAAACCAACATATTAGTAGTAAAATCTGAAACCTAATCCTCCTAACAAAATGGTAAGAAAAAGAAAATGATGTGGAATAAAGGATAATGTGGAATAAAGGATAATGTGGAATAAAGGATATAGAATAAAGGTTATGGAATAAAGGATAATGTGGAATAAAGGATAATGTGGATGTGCAATAAAGAGGTAAAGATACAAGGAATGAAATGTTGGAACATTAGAATAAGGATTATCACAGAATGTATGAAGAGTTTAAAAAAAAATGTTCTTGGCCAAACCAAACTAATGGTAATATCTTGAACAATATAGAACATGGCTAGATTGCAAGGTACTTACATAAAAAAATAAATACATAAGAATGGATGATTGTTGTAAATCTTTTACAGAAATCTTAAGTCAAAGATGAAATACAAAACAAACTCGTACAAGATTCAATTAATACATTATGTTTTTAATTGTTCATTTTTTTAACAAGATTCTGTTCTATTTTACCCTTCATTTTCCCAAAATTCATTCAGAACCACAAGATGAATTAAAGTTGTGGTAATTATTCCTAATATACAATAGTTCATTTTCTCCTTCAGGTTGACCCCACCCCCTCCAACTGTCTTTCCAAACAGATATAAGAAGTTGATGTTCTTGAACTAAGAGCAGACAGGTCAGTGTTCCTGAACTGGAAGCAGGGTGCCATGGTAGATCAGCTGGTTCAGATTGGACTTCTTCCAAGGGTTGCATGTTCTATACCTGCCCAGCCTGGCCAAGGTTGGTGCCTTTCGGAAAGTCACAGAGCTTGCATTTCCTTGGCATGAGATAGTCAATAACCTATTAAAAGTGCCACTAAAACCCACAAAACAGATACTGAGCTGGAAGCAGACAGTCCAGTGTTTATGTACTGGCAGCCGACAGGCCAGTGATCCCCCATTTCACTGTAAGAATGCTTCATCAAAATTGGTAAAAAACCCACCTGTTATCACTTTTTCTTTGACATTTTCAATTACAGATGAATAAGGATGCATACACTTGAATATCTTGTTTAAGCACTAAAATGCAACTGAATAAGCACTAATATGCAATTGAATATCTCATTTAAGCACTAAGGCTGACAATAAATCCTTGCACAAGTCGTTTGAAACATGACTGAAAGTTTTATCCAGGCCTCCGTATTTGCAAACACCTCTATTTTGAGTGTAACTATCATTTCTTCAGGCCAAATGTTGCACATACAGCCAATGAAACAATGTCATCCTTTCTCTTACGTGTCCCTCCTAGAGAAGAAAAAAGATGGACAGTGATCCTTATGACAGATGGCCCCTATAAAAACACCTGCATTACTTGTTTTAAGTCCTTGGCTGTTTTGCTACAATCAGAATAAATCTTTGCATGCTAAACTTTTTCTTTTCCAAGAGTCACAAGTGCTCTCCCTTACACAGGGTCTAAATACAAAATGATACATTTCATCAACCATAGAACTGAACACTGCTGACTACAAACTGTTTTTGGATGCATCTTTCTGTCATTATTTACCTGAATCAGGCTGTAACAAATCATTTATGTCATTTGCCAAACATTCTGATTAAATTTCTGTACAAAGTCATGCTAAAGAGGCTTCTAGTCATTGTACTATTTCTTAGTCTGGTACCTTGTCTGATCTTCCATTCATTGGTACCTGCAGTCACAGGTCTTAAAGAAATGAATGGTGGTGGTGGTTGTTGTTGTGGATCTCTGCACTATTTTTTTAATTAAGAATTGAATAAAATCTTAACTTCTGTGTGGGCTCAAAACTGCTGGATTCAGATATATATGTATTTGATCAATGCTGTACACCACTGAGCAATGAACATTTGCATTGTACATGGAAAAAAGTTTGCATACAATGTGACTGCAGGATCTTGTACTTTCTGTGCCTCCACACCAGAATTTGGTGTTGAAAATAAATTTCCTTATGATTTTTGCAAAACAAATATTAATATTTAATTAATTAATCCTGATGATTGACTTGCATAGTCTTCTCTGTTGACAGAATGATCTTTATAAAGTCCTCCTTTGCTGACAGAAATCATCTGCACTGAATCCTCTATTGAAAGAAACATCTGTATCAAGTCCTTCTCTGCTGATAGAATGGTCTGTATTGAATCCTACTCTACTGACAGAAACATCTGTATCAAGTCCTTCTCTGCTGATAGAATGGTCTGTACTGAATCCTACTCTACTGACAGAAACATCTGTATCAAGTCCTTCTCTGCTGACAGAATGGTCTGTATTGAATCCTACTCTACTGACAGAAACATCTGTATCAAGTCCTTCTCTGCTGACAGAATGGTCTGTATTGAATCCTACTCTACTGACAGAAACATCTGTATCAAGTCCTTCTCTGCTGATAGAATGGTCTGTACTGAATCCTACTCTAATGACAGAAACATCTGTATCAAGTCCTTCTCTGCTGATAGAATGGTCTGTATTGAATCCTACTCTAATGACAGAAACATCTGTATCAAGTCCTTCTCTGCTGATAGAATGGTCTGTATTGAATCCTACTCTAATGACAGAAACATCTGTATCAAGTCCTTCTCTGCTGATAGAATGGTCTGTATTGAATCCAACTCTACTGACAGAAACATCTGTATCAAGTCCTTCTCTGCTGACAGAATCAAAACTTGATAGCCTCAACAATTATTTTTAGTCTCCTCTAAGCACCATCACTACACTGGAACTTGGTCTCCTTCAAGATACTTCATGTGACAGATATAATTTTTCTTTCATCTTTTGCCCTGTATGCTACTGAAGGACACTTGAAAGTAGATACTGGTTAAATACATGATTACTGATCAGGCCAAATAAATTCTTTTCGACCTGAAAAATGGTTTTCATCATAACAAAGCTTTTTTTGTAAACCAAGAAAAATGGTGAATTATAGTGCTAACTATGATGAGAATTACAAATATATAATGAAAATGATATATATTATACAAACGAGCATTTGAATATCAAATTGTAGGAAATGAAAATCCTTGACTCGTATTGGAAGAAATGCAAATCCTTGATTCAAACTGCAGGAATGCATGTTCTTGAATCAACTGGAGGAAATGCAAATCCTACTCAAACTGGAGGAAATTCAAATCCCTAACTCAAATTGGAGAAAATGCATATAAATCCTCAATTCATATTGGGTACAATGAAAATCCCAAACTCAAATTGGAGAAAATGCAGATCCTTCATTCAGACTGAAGGAAATGCAAATCCTTAACTCACATTGGGGGAAAATGCAAATTCTCTGATTTAAATTGGAGAAAATGCAAATCTTCAACTCAAATTCGAGAATATGCAAATTCTTCAATCAAACTGGAGGAAATGCAAATCCCTGACTCAGAGGAAATGCAAATCGTTGACACAAATTAGAGGAATGTAAATTTTGAGCTCAAATTGGAGGAATGTAAATCCGACTCAAAAGCCTATAACCATTCTGATTTTTTAAAAAAAAAAGCAGTAAACATACATTTCAAACAATTCTGAATTTCACACCATGTAATAAAATACTTTCATATTCTGAAGACAAAAGAACATAGTAAAAAGACTTTTACAGCAAAGCTGGATATCCCTGCACTTTTCTCAGCTCATGCTCAGCTCCATTCCATCTCATCCCTATGCATAGCTCAAGGGTAATTCTTGAAACTCACAAAGAGTTGACTTGTACATTAGATATGTTAATAGGGGTGTCTTTAAAATTTCCAAGATTCAATTCTAAAAAAAAAATCTTGTTATGCTCTAAGGATTTAGTTTAGGTTCTTCAGATGTTGTACATTGTTACACTGGTGAACTAATGTAAAATAAAACGGCATCCCGACGACCTTGTCATGCTTCAAAGATTTTTACTTTAGGCACTTTAGATGATGTGAATCTGCCATGATGATTAGAGTGGAAAACTTTATGTCTTGACAGCTCCAATGTTTTCACTTTCAAAAGACCCTGACCCTGTACATTCATGCAGTAGTGTCATCAACCCACCAAGTTCTGCCTCATGGTTATAATCAAATTCTAAACAACTGTAATTATCTACAGACCACATCTAGCCACTTCCTCTACAAAACTGCATTCTCCAACTTCCAATGAAAAATGGGATGCATCAATCATTAAACTTGTTTTCTTAGAGTCAGTCGTACATTAAAATCAAATTTATCTTATCCACCCAACCCCTTTTCATTGCCATAGGGTTTAAAGTCCATCTTAAACATTATTCTCTCTCTCTCTCACACACACACACACACACACACGCACACACACACATGAAAAGTGCAGGAATAATAATGATAAAGAGCTATCAGATTGTTATGTCAAAAGATTACACTATGAAAAAGACTGCACAAAATTTTCTGGTCATCATTCTGCATCCTTTGTGTTCAGGAATTTGGAAAAGGTTAATTATCTTCCTTAGTCAAAATAATGCAGGAAATGCTGTCAATATTTCAAGGCATGTGCTGGCACTATATGGATTGAAGATGAATTGTTTGATCTTGAAGCAGAAATTACATTTTTAAAAGCTATAAATGTAAAACTAGCTGATCTCAAGTGGATTAAGTGGATCTTGAGAAGTCAAGACTGAATTACTGGAAAAGGCTGGAAGAGAAAATATATATGTTGTATTGCTGACAATGCTCAACTTGAATCTTCGAACTCTATCAATTATCTGCTTATAAGTTATCAGATGTCATGAATGACTCAATTACCATCATAATAAGCCTGTCAATTCAGATTTTAAACAAATCGAAACCAAGGTATCATAATGAAGATATCATTAGATATAACTTTCTTATCAACTTTTTAATACTGTTTCAGACCTGTCTGATCTAAAATGTAATGGTCCCTACAAATGATTTGCACAAGAAATTTATCATTTACAATGTACAACCCTTGACAATAAAAAAAATAAAACATAAAAAAAGGAAATGGAAAAGCTGTAATTCTACTTGCTAAAGGATATATGAAATAAGAAATGGTTGCACTTACTAATAAAAAGAATATATTAATGATCCAAGATTTATGAGAAAATATTAATTTCAATATTGCAATATGTAACTTACTAACATCAACCAATTCAATCAAAACATGAAATCTGACCTGTTGATGGACAGGATATGCAAAGATACCCCAGCTTCTGCAGCACGAGTCAGTATAGGGATCATATGTTTTTTTA
Source organism: Megalonaias nervosa (assembly GCA_016617855.1). NCBI lineage: Eukaryota > Metazoa > Mollusca > Bivalvia > Unionida > Unionidae > Megalonaias > Megalonaias nervosa. The sequence goes on along the minus strand of JAECUM010095396.1, from coordinate 83,193 downwards.
TGGTATCAACATGTGCTGAATCCTGAACCTGGAGAGGGTTTTAACACACAGGAGGGATTCTGTGAAAGTTGATACCAAAATAATGTTGATGATCACTATTTTTCCATAAAAAGCAGCAACCTCAACTTTCAAATGTTCATATTCAATTTAAAGTGTCCCTAGTGAAGGCACTGATTCATTATGTTCACTTTACTTAATCCATTTCCAGGGTAGTGTGTGCTTCCAATCAGCTGGAGTAAAACAAATGAACAAATCACAAGAGTGCCAACTTCTAATATCTCTTGAGATATAACCACTTTAGGGAATCATTCAGTATTATAAGTTGTTACTGAGGAATAAAGCAAATATCAGATATCTGGCAGATAATTATGTGAAATAATTTGATGAGAGAACACATGGGATACTCTGAAACACTAGAACGTCATGTATTAGAACAACATCATATTTCTCTGCCCAGAAAAATTCTCTTCTGTGACTCTGGGTTACATGTTTTCAATCAATATGCACATGATGTGGATATGCCTTGTCATTTATTTTGATAAATGCCTTTTTATATAAGAATATCTTTAAATCATTGAAGCAATGTACAATAAAACCTAAAATCTAGGTTACTGGTGATGGTGAATATGTACTGGAGAAAGAGCCCCAAAGACAGCAATACTGAATAATTACTATTACGATTCCATAGTGACCCAATTATGTGTGACAGATCTTCATGCCTCAATGTAAATTTTATTCCAGTGGGGGTAAAAAGGTTGTCAAATTAGAGCCCTGACATGATTTTAAAACAATTTTCAGTTAACTTTACAGAGCAGGTGAGTGACCTAGTTTTGGTTTGCAACACACCTCCATTCAATCATTTTTTATAGCATTAATTTAGAAGGTGTTCAAATTTGAGCCTGGACACAATTTTAAACAAATTTCAATTAAATCCTGGAAGGTGGGTCACAGAAACCCTGTTTTAGTACTTGATATGTTTTCATCCCAAGATACACCCACAGTGCAAGTTTGATATCGGTTGTGTAAAATATTAGTTATAGCACGGACAGGGAGAAAGGGCATAGAACAGATGCACAAACAAATGCACAGACGGACGGACAAAGTAAACCCTATTTACAATGTACTGCCTGTTTGTCTGAACCAAAATTTTGATAAAAGCAAACTTAACCTAAGTTTTTCAAATTCATGGAAAATTATGTTAGTTTCATATTTCACATCTTCCACTTTTCATGCTACTTAGAGGAAAGATCTATAAGTTTGTCTTCCTAATTTGAATGAAACAACAAACTAAATATAGTGTGACCCTGTTATAACACAACTGTTGGGGTCCAAAAATGAGGACTGTGCTACATACCGAAGTGTGTTATAACCAACCAGGTCAATTAGCTGAAGACACTGATGCATTACTCCCACCCACCCCAAAAGCTACTAGTACCATTTTTATAAGTCTTTGGTATGACTCAACTGGGGTTCGAACCCACGACCTCCTGCATCCAAGGTGGACACTCTAACCAACAGGCCACCAGAGTGGTTGGTTTAAGATGAAGGGTTGGTTGGTGTTAACATGTTTGTGACAATGACCAAAACTGCTGACAATTTGGTACATAAACTTGTATTTATGATGGTTGATTGCAGACATTGATAAGCTATTGTATTCTCCTAAAATGGTAGGTAAATTTATTGACATAAATTCGGGCAAGAGGCTTTTTTAGACTACCACATTGTTTGCTTGACTTGTGAACACTAATCTCGAAGCTAACTGCATTTGTTTAACTTCGTACTTAGTCCTGCCCAGAGCTTCAAACTTGAAAAGTAAAAATTTTACATTCTGAATCCCATTATCCATTGTATATACCACTAATTATCACTCTGACCTCTATTTATTTCAACTAATACAGCAAGAATAATTGTTAAGGACCAATGAGGTCATTTTTATAGGAAATGCTGAATAGTATTTACTGGTCAACTGACTGTATGACAATTGATTACACCACAAAGCTATGTACGTGTGTTGGCAGCTTTTTTATTTGTAATCTGAACAACCTTTAGCAGTGAGATTAACTTTGATGATTAGCAATTACTGAAATTATCTGATTTATAAATTCGGATGATAATCTATTCTTTCATTTGAGCGAAAATTATACAAAGAATGCATTGGAAACAAACTGGCATTATTGTTCATAGTTCAATAATAATAAAGATTAACACTAATCAGCTTTTTAATCAACTGATTTCTTTGAAATCTAAGCTAAGCTTATTTTGGCATAAAACTTTGCACTTCTTCAAGAAATTGGTAAAATTAATTTAAAATCTTGTGAGCCATGCCATGATTGTATTATATCTGAATTCATACACGATATCTTGCCCCCAAATGATAATTAACTTTTACACATTAGTTTTCGTACAATGAAATATTTTTTTTAATGAATGAACAAATTTACAAATGTTCTGAAGACACACCATGAATCAAGTTATATTCAAATTCAAATGAGATATCTTCCTCAAAATGATAATAAACTTTTCAAACATTATTTCTCATACTTTGAAACTATATTTTTTGTGTCTGAAAAAATATATATACTTTCAGGAGCCATGCCACAATCGTGTTATATCCGAATTTGTGTTATAATAAAGCATGCTATAGCTGGGTCACACTGCAGTTTATTTTTATTTTACTTACATCTCAACAGATGGACGCTGCTCATTAGTTTCAAGTGTAGGATGTTTAATTCATCTAAACTGACCTTCGTTACAAAATTAACATGCTGATAGGCAAAACTTCAGCAGAAGAAAAATCTTACTTTGACTTTTATTTAGAATTCAGAGAGGTAAAATGTAGTACCATTATGTCATGGTATTTGTTACAAGATAAGATAAAAACAGCATGCATGAAAATTTTGTGTGAATTTGAGATAGAGTAATCCTGAACAAATCTATCATATTTAGATGTATATAGGTCTTTCCTCCAAGAAAAATGTTACTGTTGTCATGTAACATACTCACCACTGTTTTTCATTTACAACTCATTACATCCGGCATCCATGACAAAGCCAACCAAACTTCAAGGACGCAACAGAGCAGCCTTGACTGTGCCTCTCTAGCTACATCAATTTCCCTGCAGAGTCCTCCCACGGCCATTAGACTGGTACCCTGGCTCAGTCCACAGACATCTGATTAGTTTCCTGTTTCAAGCCACAGATCACTAACTGGTACATAGGCAGCTGTGAAAATGAGTATCATCACAAACATGATGATGATGAACCAGTCTCTCAGTCTCCCACAGAACTCATACTCAGCAATGCACAGTATGGACCAAGGTATATCCAAATTACACCAAAAACTTGTCCAAATTGCTTCAATAGTAATGTGAATAGTTTGTTTTAGTTGTATTGTGAAAAACTGACAAGACTAATACTAGAATTGTCAATTTTTGTTTATAATTATTTACAGCTTGAAGTATGCTGTTTCAGAGATTTGAGTGAAATCAGTTTAGAATTTTTCATCACTGCATGGTCCATACTTGACAGATGAAGTAGATCCGAAGAGGTAAAATAATCGTACCTGTCCCAATGGCATGACCACCCTGGGGGTGCTGCACTCTCCTCATACTGTTCTAATTGCCAGTTGGCCTCACGAAGCTTGGCCAGGAAATGCTGTGTTGTGAGACCACCTGCTTGCCAATCTTGATGTCTGGTCTGCAAAGATGAGATCTCGTTCAAATTTGCTACTGTGACCACCTGGACTTATGTATAATGATCAAGAATAACTGATCTTTTTTATTAAGAAAGACACATTTACAGGTAAATAAAGATCACTAATACAAATCTGTTGTCAGAAGTCGTGGCCTGTATCAACACGTTTTAATACAGTATTAGATTTACTCCACAACGAAGCTTGTCGGCAAAGGCCATTTCATTATACATTAAGGGAAAAGTTAAAAAAAAAGAACAACTGATGATCACTGTAAAAATCTCTATTTACTTGAATGTTCTATGGTTTCAACTGAAAACTAATGGTTTAAATGCAAAGACTTATCTGCCATAGATGGTCTTTATCTAGATCTAATTGGCTGGTTGGCCTAGGCATCTGCCTGGTATGGTGACTGCCAGGTGAAGCTGGACACCTGTATGATTACTCATTTAACTGGTTGGCCCAGGCATCTGCCTGGTATGGTGACTGCCAGGTCAAGCTGGACACCTGTTTGATTACTCATCTAACTGGTTGGCCTAGGTATAGTGACTGACGTGACTGACACATGAAGCTGGACATCTGTTTGATTACTCATTTAACTGGTTGGCCTAGGTATAGTGACTGTGACTAACACATGAAGCTGGACATCTGTTTGATTACTCATTTAACTGGTTGACCTAGATATAAACCTGGTATAGTGACTGACACATACAGCTGGATGCCTGTTTGATTACTGAATTGAAAGATTAACAGGTGAAGTTGGACAACATTTGGATTATTTATCAGAGTTGTTTTGGACTGTAGGGGCTAATTTGTCTAATTAGGGGCTAATTTGTCTAAAAGAAGATTGTTGAATACTGTTTGGATTTTCACCCTTTAATGAACGTAGGTAACCAAGTTCACATACTTCATTAATAACAGTTCATATTAATATATACTAGGGTTTTAACTGGCAGCCATCTGACAAGATCACTACAAGTATGATCAACTAAGCTGGAATGTATGTTAATAATTATTTTTACATGTCGCAGAATATATACTCTGAAAAAGAAATGATATGCAATTTACTCACTAATTTCTCTGCTTTGGAGTCTGACCAATTAGCAGATATAAACAATCATTAAATTAACAAAAAAGTTAATTATGAATATGTTTAAACCTATTTATGTTGTCCTCTGAATAGAAAAAAGACTAAGAAGTTTATTTTGTTCTCAGAACACAAAAGCATTCAATAGCGAAATAAAAAAAAACAAGAAAGAGAGGCGGGTAAGGGAATGAAGGTGTCAATTTCAGAGAATGTAATGTCACCTAATTTTGTTTGTGTATATGGGCAGCTGAATAGCCCCCTAGCTTGGACCCTGTGCTTATTAAATACCTGTATACAAATGGACAATTCAATCTGTACAGGGGGGCCCCGAGTGGCCGAGTGGTCTAAAGCGCTCTCCGTTACGGATCACTGCCATCTCACCTCTGTCTGCGTGGGTTCGAGTCTAAGATTCGGCGAATGTGGATATGTGAGAAAGCTTGCCAGTAGCTTCTCGTGGGTCGGTGGTTCTTTCCGGGGATTTCCCGGTTTCTTCCTCCACCATTAATACTGGCCACCATGTATACCCTATCGTGTGCTGAAAAATGGCGTTAAGCCCCACAACAACAACAATCTGTACAGAAGCAATACATTTAGTCAAACCTGTCTTAAACCTCACCTTCTTTATGCAATCATTTGTATTGAATAACCACTTTGTCATGGTCCTTACAGTGAATTTGTGAAGAAATTAACTTCTGTTTAGCAACCATTTTTCTACAGAGGTTTGTTTGCCTTGCTTCTGATTGACAGTTGCTTAAATCAGGTCTGACTTTATATTTCATTCATAAAAGTAAACAAATAAGATTTGTTCACTAAACAACTTTGTTGTTAGAAATTAAGTAATCTATCCTTCAAAAAAAGTTCTTATACATTGAACTTGCAACATTATACAGTGTGACCCCGCCATAAAACGGTAGTTGGGAGCCATAGAACCCAACCATGTAGACCAAATCATGCTATATGCAACCAGGTCAGTTAGCTGAAGAAAATGATGCATGTACCCCCAAAAATTGGGGGCTGGTTTAGGTAATAAATGCGGGCACAAAAATACGTGCTTCATTGGCACAGTTACCATCTTAAATTGATGCATATTAAATGAGAAATACACCTGTAGTGAAAACAGAGAAAGCATATAGAATATTTTACTTTATTCTGAGAACCATGCATTGGTACATATACGGGTATACTGTTTATACATACGTGTCTAATGTATAGCATGAACAGAGTATCAACACCATGTACTCACCCATGAATCTCATCACATACACTGAATACACAATACAAGTAATTCCATCAAAAATATGCAGACACACAGATTTAAAATATTCAACAATTTTGTCACAGGTCATATAGGTCTGAATTCAGTGGGAAAAAATATAACAATCACGTAAGGAATGATGAAGCACATTTACTTTTCAGTACGTCCCAAGTCAGTAAAAGTTCGTTTGCATTTTAAGCCGCCACTGGTAGCATTCGTAAGCATAAACTTTTTGCATGCAAAAAGGTAACTGTCATGGCACAGTAAACGTGTTCCAGTCACATTGGAAAATAAAACAATCTATCAGATTCCATTGCTTTTATTAAGTTTGGTACTGACTTACTTTGAACAAAGGTTCTTTGTTTTTATCGATGACATAAGTTGGTTTTCTTTGATGAAGAGTGCACGCCTTATTGAAGTCACCGCTAAATGACAGCTTTGGAGAACCAAAGAAATGCCCATTTCTTATTGTGGCGGCAACATCAAATAACTGTATTGTGTGACTGAGACTGATTTTTATTCTATTTGCTTAGTATATTTTCACAACAATCAGTGCTTCAAAAGTAATCTGTTTTCTTTGAAATTTCAGCAAACTATTTTATCTTGGTACATTTTTAAAAAAGGAATTGGCTGTCATTTAGTCGATTGTAAATACTGTTCCTCCCTGCCTACTGAATAGACGAACAAGTAAGATCTTGTTTTTGTTTTTTTTTGTTTTTTTTGTTGTTTTTTTTACATTTGTTGTAGTGGAGTGATGCTGTCTTCTACGCATGCTTCAGAAATTTTAAAAAAGAGTCAATGGATGATACAGACGCAGGTGTTCTGGTCTGATGACAGGGATTACTACAGAAAATAAGAGTGTTCTGAAGGATTTAATTCTGAATGAAAAGAAGAGGAATTTTACTTACCATCCACATACAAATGTCAGTCTATGTAAATATATTAATTACTAGCAAGCGGCCGAAACTATGACAAAAGATGCCTTGTCCGGTTGATCACTGCTACCAGAAATGTCAACAAAAAAAAAAGTGGATATCTCACAAAATACAGTGCTCATGCTAGATGTCAACATAAGCAGATTATGATATAACAATGCACTGTTAACATGGTTTGTCAATATGGACAAAGAATTTGTTTATGTAACAACAGATAAATTTCAGTGCATTTTATATCAAGTCTGCAGCTTCCCTTCATGGGGCCTCTGAATTTCTCCACTCCAAACCAATAGTTGTATATACAAGTTTAAACAGCCAACAATGTTGCCAATAAAAAAAATCGCCAGATGGTGTATTTTGCTGCCAATAAGGAAAAAAAAATCACAATTTGCGACATTGGCAAAGCCCTGCATGATCCCTGAATAAACTTTTTACACACTATTTTTCATACTTTTAAGAAGAAAGTATTTTTCGTGTATGAGAAAAATACATATAAAATTTCAGGAGCCATGCCACGATCATCTTGTATTATTCATACGTGATCTCTTCCCCAAAATAATAATAAACTTTTTCTATTTTTTCACACTTTTAAGAATTTTTTTTTTGCGTATGAGAAAAATATGTATATGAAATTTTGGGAGCCACATCATGACCGTGTTATATCCAAATTCGTGTTATAATGGAGCGTGCTATAGCGGGGTTACATTGTATTGTGCATAAGCTTATTTAGGCCAGATCCAAAGACTTTACCTCTGTGTTATTTAGCTGACCAGATCCTAAAACTTGCCTCAAATTCTGTTATTTAGGAGACCAATTCTCAATACTTGCCATTAATTTTGTTATTTAGGAGTGAAGATTGCAAGATTTACCTCAAATTCTGTTATTTAGTAGACAAGATCCCAAGACTTACCTCTAAGTCGATGTTATTTTGTAAATCAGATCACAAGACTTGCCTCTGATTTCTATTATTTAGTTGACCAGATCCCAAGATTTACCTCTAACTCTATGTTATTTAGCAGACCAGATCACAAGACTTACCTCCGATTCTATTATCTAGTTGATTGGATGTGAAGACTTACCTCCAATTCTATTATCTAGTTGATTGGATGTGAAGACTTACCTCCAATTTTGTTGTTTAGTTGACCAGATCCCAAGACTTACCTCTAACTCTATGAGCAGAATCTGTAACTTTGACAGGCCTTTCTTTGTCACCTCCAAGAACTCCAGCTTACTCAGAGCTAGCTCTGCCAACTGCAAGGCCTCAAGCTGACGTACATAAAATAAATTGACATTTTAATTCTCTGCCAACTGCAAGGCCTCAAGCTGACATACATAAAATAAATTGACATTTTAATTCTCTGCTACTTGCAAGACCTAAAGCTGTCGTAAATAAATAGACATTTTAATTCTCTGAAAACTGCAAGGCCTCAAGCTGTTGTACATAAAATAGACATTTTAATTCTCTGCCAACTGCAAGGTGTCAATTTGTCATAAATAAATTGACATTTTAATTCTCTGTTACCTCTAAGACCTAAAGCTGTCTTAACTAAATTGACATTTTAATTTCCTGCTACCTCTAAGACCAAAAGCTGTCATAAATAGACATTTTAATTCTGACAACTGCAAGGCCTCAATCTGTTGTACATAAAATAATTGACATTCTAATTCATCATAAATAAATTGCAAGGACTCAAGCTGTAATAAAATAAAGTGACATTATAATGATCAGTACTGGAACTTTTTAATACAACTGCTCTAATGGAGACATTGAAAATTTCTAATTTTGATCCAAACATGCAAATATCCTTATAACGGGATTTCAGCAGATTCTATATTGTGACCTAGGGGTCAAGTCCATGGGAGTTGGAGTTGGGATGCTCCCCAGACCCTGATGCCAATGTCAGCTGCATGTATCAATGGGGTTTTATGCCCAACAAGTGTACAAATGGTTACAGTTTGGGGATCTTGAGATTTTCAAAGTTATGACCAGAGTGTTATCAATGATAAAATAGCGCACCTCTATGAAGCTTGTAGTAGTATTATGCAGTCATTGTAAACATGAATTATTTGGCAGTAAATAAAGAAAAAAGTGATCCTGATAACAAAATGTTGGTATCTTTTCAAATCAGTTGTTGTTTCCTTCAATTTTTTTTATTTATATCTTTTTCTTTTTAAAATTATTATTCTCAAAATGTGCATCAAAAGCTATTATCTTCATCCACCAGAAGAAGTTTAATTCTGTGTGAATGTCACTGGCTTGAAGTAACCTTGGAGTGACAGACAGTATTACAAGTTCATGCAGCTGTAATTACCTTGATTAAGCTGTAATTACCTTGATTAACCACTACATTTAAGACCTCACATGAAAAGCATGCAATTTATATACTGACTACATATTCAAAATACAATGTGCCTAACCTCTCACAATATAAATGTACAGTCAGTATTATAGAAAGTTTACATCCAAAAAAATATATTTATTCAAACTGTCAATTGCTCTGGTCAAACATGGCATTTTGTTTAGGATGAAATGTATGCAGCATAGAAGAATCTATGCAGTCATGAGCTAAACACAAATACTAAACCTGTGTAAGTAAAGCATTAAATATAGGCTAAAGTGACTTTCTTTGGTTGTAGAGGGTGTTCTATGAACAGAGATGCATCCAAAGTATTGAGGTTCATGATTCAAACATAAACAGCAATAGAAATTTCAACACAAAAAATTACTATAAATCACTGAAGCATGAAATGTAAGTCACAGTGACCTCTTCTGAAGTAAAACTGTAGTCCTTGTCATGATGTATCCCCTCCACAAGTTTCATGATTCCAGGTAACAAAGTATGCATGTAGCATGACAAAAACCTCCTGTGGTCAATAGCTAAATGCAAAAGCATAACCAAAGTCAGTAAAAGATGAAATACAGATCATGGTCACTTACAAGATGAAAGTGACAGTCTTTAACAGTTTATCATGAAATAAAGGATTAACAGACGAATGAATATGCACACATTTAGGTAACAGAAGCATAAGGTATATATGGTCACAGAATAAATTATTAATCTGCAGCAAATTTGCAGAACATAAAACTTGCAGACCATAAATCATTAAGAAATGACCATGACCTCCCTGAATGTTTTGGATTTGCCCATTTCTTTTCAAAGACTTCAAAAGTTTCTAAGGAGTATTGTGTCCTTACAGAAATTGAATTTTCTCTGTATCTTACTTTGGAAATCACTGCATAAATAAGTACAAATGCATAAGTAAAACCATATAAACAATTCAACAGAAAAGGAATGTTACTCCATTCAACTATCTGCATTATATGTCATTTGAACCACCCAATTTGTTTCGATTTCATTTGTTTACTTATTATTTTGGGAAAATACATAAATAACAATTTCTGAATGTAAAAAGTGATATATATTTTATTCAGTTTTAACACACTGTATTCCCTCAGAAAAAATTCAAAGAGTTTGGTGCAAAATTCAGTGATTTGTTTTTAACAAATTCAAGGAGTTTTTAAAGATAAAACCAACTTTTTTGTAAGTCAAGGAGTTTTCAAGGTAACCTGTTGAATACAAGGATTTTTCATGGTGATATGAACCATGCCTTGGTGAGTACTTTGCAATTTTGCATTTGCCCTAACCAAGTTTGAGCCTGTATATATAGAAGTAAAAGTTAAAAAGTAAACAGACTTTAGGTGGTACCAACAACATTCACAGACTTACCTTTGGACTGTTAAATAGGGTATGTCATGATTCAATTCTAGTCCAGACTTTGTGGAGTTACTGAGATAATAAGCACAATCATTTGTAAAAATCTATACAGCTAATTAGTTAAAATGATGCTGTGTTCACTACAGTTATCAGGTAAGCTGTCTTACCTTTTTTAGTTCCAACTCAGTAGAATCTGCAGGTCCAACCTTTATATCAGGTTCACCTGGTAAAAAGATACCATCATTTGTTATGAAGGAATCAGCATTTAAAGTGAATTATACAAATATATGGCAAGGTGCAACACTTTCCCATCCTAACCACCCCCTCCCAAATAATATTTACCCTTCCCCCTCCTAATCACCCCCTCCCAAATAATATTTACCCTTCCTCCTCATGATCACCCCTTCCCAAATAATATTTACCACATAGAGCTCCAAATGCAATTGCATATGAAGCATAAGGAGTATCCTAATGTGTGAATCAATACATTACCCATTTTCATTAATAAAATGCATTGAAAAAAAAATATTGTAAAATGGACAAATCTGATACATGGCTTGTGAACACTTAATTGGTACCTCATAAGCTCTTCTGCACTGAAGATAAAGAAATCCATAACAAAATGTTCGTAATATGTGCATGGCTCATGTAAAATAAAAAATATTACAAAATGTTAGTAATATGTGCATGGTTCATGTAAAATAACAAATATCAATATATATAAATAACTTTTTATCCAATAATAATTTCATATATAAATGGCTTACTGTAATGATACAAATATATTGTTTGATGATATAATGTGAAGTCTGTTTTTAGTAGGTCATATGGTTGTTAAAAACAAATTTAAAAACCAAACAGACAAACAGAAGTCCATCCCCAATCAACAAATATTAACGAAAAAAAATGAAACAGTCATCATTTTTGAAAAACCAAAATTAAAGTAAACAACAAGCATAAGTGGGCCTGATATCACACACCAGGCTTACATAACCTAACAGTTGCCCATTTCACTAAACAGGCTTATGTAGTATTGTAAGAATACATTCTATGTAAACTATCTCCCAAACTTTACATCATGTTGATTTTACCTAATATACGATATCCTGATAAAAATTCCTACCAAAACATAAATTAATATGCATGGTCTCTTGGTCATCCAATTAAATAAAGTCATCCATATCTTGGTCACAATTAATTAAAGTCATCCATATCTTGGTCATCCAATTAAATAAAGTCATCAATATCTTGGTCATCCAATTAAAGTCATCCATATCTTGGTCATCCAATTAATTAAAGTCATCCATATCTTGGTCATCCAATATCTTGGTCATCCAATTGATTAAAGTCATCCATATTTTGGTCATAATTAATTAAAGTCATCCATATCATGGTCATAATTAATTAAAGTCATCCATATCATGATAATAATAAAAGCCAACACATAAAAGATATGACTTCAAAAGTGATAACAAGTTCAGTCAATCAGAGGCAAGATCACCTCTTTAATATGTGTGGATCACTCTCACTTTCAATATAACCCAAAATCTTGATGGCATAAACCTATAATCCAAGGTCAGACAATCTGATGCAAAATCACCTCATCAATAATTGAGGATGTGCTCAATACGAAATCTATTAAATCTTGATGATATAAGCCCATATTTCAAGTCTGTCAAAATCTGATCAGAAATGTACCTTCCAAGTATAACAAGCTCAGCCAATCAGAGTTGTAACAAGCTCAGCGAATCAGCTGCAAGAACACTTTATTTCTTCAAGATTTTAAATATATAAGCATATATTCCAAGATTCATCAAAACTGAATCAGAAAAGTGCCCTCCAGGGTGGGAACAAGCTCAGGCAATCAGTGTGGATCTTGCTCATTATCCAATTCACTCAAGACCTTAATGATAAACGCATATACCCAGTTTGATCAAAATCAGATTAGAAATATGGCTTCATGAGTGGTAACAATGTTATTTAATCAAATGCAAAATCACCTCATTAATATGCATGGATCTTACTCAATAACATACTTGCCTGAAATTCTGATGATGTAAACCCATATTCCAAGCAATTGTTGTTGGATAGACAGACAATGCATCATGCACAATGGACACATTGCCATACCATAAGCTGAGGATTCATTTTGCCTTGCGGCCAGGTCAGCTAGTAACTACTGTGAATTCACTCATTTTAATTTTGCTGTTCTTAAAAAACACAAAAATTTAAAGACTCAGCAAACAATTATCCTTATGTGGAAGCAATACAGTATCTTCCACTACACACAAATTTAAGTATCAAAGCTACAGAAATTATCACCCATAAACATTAATGAATACACAGTAATTCACAGCATCCTAATGTAACTGTATCAAATTGTAACAATACTACTGTAATAAAACTCTGTGTCACTTTCAAAGTTATATAATAAACAAAACTGAAAACTTATTTATTGTCTATCAGACATGAAAAACATGAAACTTATTCAATACCAGGACTGGCTAGATAAAGCAAGACACTGTTCTGACCATTTCATCACTATCATGTCCATCAAACGTTCATTTATGGCATACATGACATGGATTGTAAGTATATGTCTCATCGCCAGCGCTTTGCAGCGTTCATTCCTGATATGGAAAAATGGGGTTCCTCTACTAGGTCAAAAAGTGGGCTCAATTGGAAAAATAGGGGTTTAGGATATCATTACCCATTTTCTTGTTTAATCATAAAATTTAAATACATATCATTATCCACCTAAGTCCCATACAAGGATTTGAATTTCTTTTCCTTTAGTAATGATTCTTCTCTAGCACTCTGGATAACTGTTTCCAATTTTTTTCCTCCCTGTATGCTACTTTGGAAATAAATGCAGCAGTCTTTGTTGAGGATTTCAATTTCTCTTCTTTACATTTTGTATCCATAATCATTGGTCATGTGTTCCCTATCTGTGCCAAAAGTGTTCAAATTCAGGAAGATGTTTCTGTCAGCCAATGAAATCGATCTACTTATGCACATTTGTCAATAAGTGCACTCTATTCAGTAAGGAATAAATAGATTTGTAGGAGAAATCAAGACTGTGAAAAATTACAGTACATAATATCATATTGCAGTATATATTGGCAAAACAGCTCAACCTGCCAAGAAGTTTGTTTTGCCGTGGCATGGTTTTTAAGGCTGCTCTCCATTACCCTTAAATACTCCTTTAAACACATCTTGAACAAAATAACAATTAAGCAACACAAAAACTCAAAGTACTAACCCAAGTGTTTCTGCCAAAATTATGTTTTGGTTGATCTCTCCCTTTTATCTCACCTCCACCAAATGTCAACTAATTTTTATTCAAAGACTCAAAAAAGTTATCATGGACCAACCTGGATCCCTTTATTACTTAACACACCTAATAAAACAGTTTGCATTTGGCCGTAAACTCTCCAGATAGATATGATAAGGTAATCAATCAATAGTTTGTTGTGTACACTTGTTAGCCTTTTTAAACTGCTTACTCAACCACATACCCTTGCACTGTATACTTTTGGTCCCCCAGTAGATTGGTTGCCTTTGGATTCAGTAACATGTGAACAGAATGTGTAAATGTTATCTTTTTTACAAAAAATTTTTTAAAGCATTTATTTTTCAAAAGTGTTAGATTTAACCTATAAATCAGTATATGCTGTAGATGGCCTTTAAAATGGTATTTTGGTCCAACTGTCATTAGAATCGTACATATGATGAAGCAGCCTAAAATGTTTCAGTATTAGTAATGCCCGATGACACTGACAGTGCCATGGGCCTGAAACAGTGACAGAAAAAATCTTGCCTGGTGTGTGTCCATAGTCTATCACATGCTTTTTATCATCTTTATACGCCAGCATCTCAGCAGTGGGAGGGGGAGCAGTGTGGGGCCCCAGAGGAGGTACTCTGTCCCAGTCTGCCTCACGTCCATCTTTATACACCCTGTTCCATTCCTCATCATAGTCATCCCTAACCCTTCTCTCTTCCACCTCGTCCCTATGGTGTCTCTTTCTGGACTCAGCAGAGTCCTCACGGTGGTGCCTCTTTCTGCTGTGCTTTGATTCGATAGTTCGCTCCAGTTCCTTTGCCATCAGCTCCTCAATGGCTCGCTTTCGTTTGAGTTCTAGTTCTTTCTTCTCCTCCACTGCTTCTCTCATGGTCTCAATCAGTGATTTCTTCAGGGGAAGTTCTTTTTCCTTCTCTTTCTCCTTCTCCTTTTCTTTTCTGTCCTTTTTGTCTGAACTGTGCTTGTGTCTCTTGTCATCACGTTTCCTGTCATCCTTATTGTTTCGATCATCCTCCTTTCTGTCATCTTTGCGCCGCCTACGATCCTCCTTTTTCTTGTCATCTTTGTGATGTTTGTCTTCTTTATCTTTCTTTTTGTGTTTTTTGTCCCTCTTGTCTTTGTCCTTGTCATTACTTTTACTACTCTTCTTCTCTTCAGTTTCCAACTTCAGCAGCTCCTCCTGAAATAAAAAATACATGTGGAGTTTTCTGACTCAAAAAGTTCATTTCTCAATACACTGGCTTGCCCTTAAATAAGAACAAAATAACTCAACACACTGTCCATTAAATTAAAACTAAGATAAATTTTTCACAATGTTAGAACCTATGAAATTTTCAACTAGTGAATGGCAATGGCATACAAATACTGAAATGCACATCAGCACTATAAACCACGTGAATTATCCCAATACATTTTAATGATCGCAATATATCCTAGCAAATTTAAATTTTTTTGAAAATAATGTTCATAAAATTGTAACATAGTTTTTTTTAGGGGGTACTTATTTTAATGATGTAACACTTACATTTTGCTACTGCATTGCTTTACTTTCTGGGATGAAAATTATCCTTGTCCACATAAGAAAATTCCATCCTCCCATTGGATGGAAAGTTCCAGAAGTTCAGAACTTGAAAGAAACAGACCCTATCGGACCGACATCATCATAGACCCATGTGCAGCAGCTGTCTTCTTTTCTTGGGACACTACTTGTTGGACATCAGAGCAGTGTGGGAGGAGGAGATCTTGCTATAGCAACAGGTGAGTATTACATCAATAAAGTTAGTGTACCCCCCCGTTAATAGCAGTAATACATTACTGCTGCTATTGCACTATTGAAACTGCTAGTGTTTAGGAGGCTTATTGCCTAAACCTGGTATAAAATATATGGTATTTTTGCCAGCCTTTAAGCTGATATGGTGCACAAATCAAATTTGCAAATTTTGTAAATTTTCCATCCTTCTTTCATTTATGAGTTGAAACTGAGTATAAAACAATACCAGATTAATAACTCTACTTCATCTTTTCACTATAGTTCCTTCTTGACAGCATCACAAATTTCATCCTATCTGTAAAGCAGTAAATGTTCAGGTCAGCATCATATAATATAGCTCAAAGTACCTAATTTGTTTCACATGAAGTATTTTAAATGAATTACTTATTTTTAGCTACATTTAATAATGCTGACCTGAAAATTTACTTAGTTACAGATAGGATAAAATTCACTACGCTATGTTGACTGAAACCATAGTATTTAGGTTTCGTGAATATTAATGGTATTACTGTGTGCTATTTCAGATTACCGGCAGTAGGGAAGTTGCATTACTGATGCTAAAATGCTTTTACCATTTTATTTTTTTTTTTGAGAGAGAGAGAGAGAGAGAGAGAGAGAGAGAGGTTTCAGCCCTTCTTCATGCTATTTTGTACCTAGCTGCCCTGTTCAGCTGAAGCTTTTGTCAAAGAGAAAACAGTAATAAATTAAATGGTAAATAGAAGCTGTTAAAATACCATATTCCTTCAGTTTAAAAATTTCAATATTCACAATGTATCCATAAAGACTCAAGTTAGGTTAAATCCCAAGAATGACCATTTAGCATGCTGTGTAATTTTCTTTGCAAGTACAACAACCTTTACATTCCCAACAAATAAGATCATCCTTTCAGCTAGTGCATGTACAGTACACTACAGTAGTTAGGC
Source organism: Megalonaias nervosa (assembly GCA_016617855.1). Taxonomy (NCBI): domain Eukaryota; kingdom Metazoa; phylum Mollusca; class Bivalvia; order Unionida; family Unionidae; genus Megalonaias; species Megalonaias nervosa. Next base: position 66,515 of record JAECUM010095396.1, on the reverse strand, counting down.
AGCATATGGCTTTGACCTTGGTTCATGCTAGTTGTTGGTTTAAACTGCTCTGACAGTTCTGTCAGCATATACAAAAGGTTTTACTGGCTGAGCATGCACCAGGCATTTTCTGGCATTACAGCAATACTGTATTCACAATATGCTATAGGTAGCCTCATTACAAGGGGTGAAACGATATTCCTGTGCTGCATATCGATATGATTCATGATACACAGCTTGTGATACATATCGATACACATATGAACTTGATGGTCTTTCCATCTTTGGAAGGTAGGTGGTGCCCTTTTATGTATGTTGATATTTTTGGTCATATTTCCAGTATGCATATTACAAACAGACATGTAGTTATCATATATTTATATTCTATTCTCTTTGATGAGCAGATAACAAAAATATTTTCAAACAGACTACCTGTTGGTTGACGGTGAGTTTATTCAATGTTTTAAGCCAGTTAATGGTGTCTCCATTTAACCCATTTCAGCCACAAGGCAAATTGTTTTGCACAGCATGAATGCTTTGAAAACATCTTATTATCAATTTCATGTTTTACTTAAACTTGGAAGAAATTATGATGTTATCTTCAAAACAGAAGAAATTATGAAATTTCCTCGTGCAAAGAAAATCTCATCAAGAACAATTCCAGGCATGGGAATGAAGATGAATACCAACAAATCTAACACACTGTACTCCCTGCAAAAAACTGCTGCAGCCACAGGTACTTGTATTTGTTAGTGAAGAAGGAAAACGATTGACAACACCAAATTCTATAATATAAGTTTTTAAACTTACACAAGGTTATAAACTTAAGCAGTTTGAAATCTGCCCCATCGCTGATTCTGTGTTAATTTTACTTATTCCATCAGCACCTTCATTCACTGGGTAAATATTTCTGCATAACAAGAGAAATTCCAAATTTGTTCCCCATGTACAATTTATAGAGAGATACTGCCAGGATTGTATCTTTAGGGAGACCTCCCCTTTTGTCAAAGAAATAAGGGGGAGTGGAAGAAAAGGATGGAGAGGAAGAAATGCCCATAGTTCAATATTTACCTAACACTTCAATATCTGTCTCTCTTCCAGCTCCACTTTCTAAGAGATGTACTGAAATCAACATCTTTAAAAGTCACCTCTAGTGGTATAAGCAATAATCTGTTAATTATTTCTGAGCATGCTCTGTTTCATTTTTGTGTATGAATACTGTTCTGTGCTTTCTTTGGAAGGGGCATATACATTGCTAGCTTTGTCAGCTTGAATATGTCGGGAAACTGATCTTTATGACTGTTGTGTACAATTTTCCAGAGTTCACAGATATTATCTTTTGGATACATCTGCACCAAAATATAGGATTTTTCACTAAAATAAACTTTGTTGAATCAGTGGTTTACTGATTACTATGTCAGATTTTCTTATCTGTTCCATAATACTGTATTAGGGATTTTAGTCCATCAATGCCATAGTCTCCTCGTGCAAACAGGTATTCTAATAAATATATTTACTACTTAATTTTATTTTTTTACCTTTATTTATTCAGTTTATCTTAACCCTGATAGGAATATATAGTTTTGAAGCATATAATCCACAGGGCTAAATTGATAAAAAAAATGAAAATTGCGTTATACTTTTAGATTGTCTGTATTTTAATTAGGCTCAGTGATCTGCCGTTTCTACATTTAATTTCAAAATTACATTGAAAGGGATATTGATAGTCATGCCATCTATATTTGTCCATCCATCACGTTCATCTTGTATTTAACACCATTTTGTGGCTCAAAATCACTCACTGGTATCTCCATTAACACTTTCCCAGCTCCGATAATCCAATCTACTTCATAACTTCAAAAATTATTGTCATCATCACTAGCATCAGCCAGTATTTGCTGAACAAAATCGTAACGAACCATGCCAGGAATTGGACATGTTGTGTTTTCTAGGTAGCCTGTACTTTAAACACACATTTTTAAAACTTCCTTCATGGAAGGTTCAAACTATGCCATAATAATGCTTATTCCTGGGCACCATGTGTCAATCAAATTTAGTTAAACAACCATTCATGACATGCTTGAAGAACCCAGATGTGTAAACAGTTGCCTACCCAAAACACAGATTTCACAAAAAGCTAAATAAAAATTGCATACTTTGCCAAGCACATTTTCATATGCTGGGCTTTCAACTAATTTGTGGAAGTTCTTGTGCATCACTGTTCTCCAAGTTCGGGAATTTGTACAAATTTTGCATGTGCACACCTTGACAGCATCTCTGTTTAATACTTTAAATATCAATATGTTACTTCTGCATGAAGTTTCACTGTTGCTTTGCCAATACTTCCTGTTTGTCACTCAGGGAATAAGCTACATTAAGTTCTGATTGGTGGTTATTGTTGTTTTACCTGGACTGGAACAAGCAATAACCACCAATGAGAATTCAATGTAACATATTTCACCATGCGACACACCAGTAGTGTAGTTTTCAAATCGACCAAAGTAGACATGATACAATTCGGTGTAGAAACTTGTGTAAAAGTGGTTATTAAATGTTGAGTAAAGTAGTTCATTATACATGTGGAACACACCTGAAATGTATAGTTATGCTGAACAAGCTGCTAGGTTAAAATAATTACGGTAACTAATAAAAATGACTGTGACTGCAGATGCTGTTTCAGATGAATTCTAATTTGAAAGAATAATAAGGTAAACTAATAATAATTATTCATGAATGAGGAAACTAAAATAATTTGCATACGGTAAGTATCGTTTTGCATCGATTCTCCTCTCTTGTATCGATATGTGTATTGTTACAGCAAAAGTATCGATGCATCAATATATCATTGAATCGTTTCACCCCAACTCATTACACTATTGGTAGCCTCAATAATTTGATCAGGTCTACTGAATCTTGCTCTTATACAGGTGTTATTAGGAAATGACCTGACCACAGATGTAGCATATTGTATTAGCATGTAAATAATACTGCAAATACATGTGGTTCTTGGAAGAATGGATACCCTAACTAAAACTAGGTGTGTGTGTGTATGTGTGTGTGTGATTTGGATTTTTAACTCAGCTTTAACAATTTTTCAGTCATACTGCTATGATTTCTGTAGTGTGGCAGTTTATAGCGATGTCTAGCACTTGGGCATCATACCGCAGACATGTAGCATCATGTCCTACCCATTCACATTATCTTGACACCAGGCTGACCAGTTCTAACAATAACCTCTTAATGCTGAGTGCCAAACAAGGCAGCTGCTAGCACCATTTTTATAATTCTTTGGTATGAGTCGGCTAGGGTTCGAAACTACGACCTCCGGCATCCGAGGTGGACACTCTAACCACTTAGGCCACAGAGTGGGCAAACAAGAAGGAATTGTTTACTCAGTGGTATTAACTGATAATGGAACATAGCATTGCCATTGTACACAAAGATCACAATTGCCAGTAACTAAACAACAGAGATTTCAATCCTCTCTCTCTCTCTTATATATCTGGGCATATTTTATGCGATCATGAGGCATGCATGAAGAAAAATACGATGGAATATCTGTCTTTGCCATGGTTATTCCTTTTCTAACTTGTCTATTCTAAAACACAAATTTGAACAATGTATATTACTAGTGGATGCTGCTTTAGTGCAATTACGTCTATGTGAATTTAATACTGATGATTGTGTAAATATTTTCAAATCCTTCTCCATGTTGGGTCCAATATTTTTTCTCTTCCCCAAAATGATAATTATTTCAAAAAATGCTTTTGGAGACGTTTTTTTGTACATATAATAAATTACATGACATATGATAAAGTGATTTGAATCCATATACAAGTCAATTTGAAATATAGGACAAAGCCGAGATTTTTTGGTAAAAAAATGATCAACTTGTAGGCCAGCAAATATGGTACTCACTCCTATGGAAAGAAATATTCATTACTTAAGTTGGTAGCAGATTGGGTCACCTTTTGTGCTGCAAATATCAGCCTCCAAAGAAAATATGTCTTTGTTTTGCTGCGCCAAAGACCAACGGTAGATAGAGGAGAAAGTTGTGTCTGAGTGTCAAAATTTGTTCTTCATAACCTCCTCTAATGATGAAGGAGTTAGATAAGCCCATGAGGTAGCAACAGCTTGTACCTCATGCATTTTAATTTTCATGAATGAAAGGTCCCTCTCAGCAACGGATTGATAGGCCCTCTTGATTGTGACCTAGAAATAGTAGATGATAAAATATCATCAAAGCCCCTAAACAGGAGGAAAGGACATTTCCTATCCTTCCCTTTCCCTTCCAAGGTGGCCAAATAGAACCTTGAAGTCCTAACGGAGCATAAAAGTTGGTCTTTATCACACCCAGTATGCATACAAATGAGACTGAAAATCTCATTTGGGAGTGAAGCTACTAAAGGAAGCTGTTTTTCTGCTAAAAGACCTGGTTGACAAAGGCAAGAAATTGACTCATAATTGCCGTTGAACTGTGAACAATAGATTATTACTGGCAGGGCATATAAGGTGGTACAATCCAACCATGGGGGTGGGTGGGTTTGTAGGTTCTATTATTTTAAGTCACAAAAAGTGAAAAGTTATTACTAATTGTAGATGTTAAAATTCTAGACACCTGACCTATCCATTTAAATCACCACTCTCCAAAAACGATAAATTTCTCAATATTTATCTGAAATTCCATCTCTTTGTTTATGTTTATAAGCAGCATGTTCCTTGTGTATATGTATAACGGACTCAACCCCTAGTCTTTATTACAGATTTGTCTCATGTAAGCTGTTTGAACATTTTTTAAACAATTTTAGATAAATCCTGGAAAGTAGGTAACAACAAGGAAGATTTTTGTGTAATACACACCCATCCTACGATGTGCTGAACTGGATTTTAAACACATTTATAAAAACTCCAAAAAAGCAAATCACAATGTAAGTTTGCTGCCTCTGGTGAAGTAGTACAAATGTTATTGTCAGGCCAAGAAGAATAGACAGAAAAAGTGAATCTTACATATATCACCTACTTCATAAAGCTGGGGATTACTAAAAAATATGACATTGGATAAGTCCACTCACTCGTTTTCTCTCCAGTGCCATTTCCAGTTCTCTGTCTATGTCATCAATATCAAGATCAGGCTCTTCTTCATCTTTTCCTTTACTATCATCATCAGTCTTATCTCTTTTATCATCACTCTTTGTGCTCTCCACTGTGTCTGATAACTCAGACCCTCGTCTCGCTTTTGTCCTTTCAGCTGATTTATCGCTAGAGTTATTGTCACTGCTGTCAGATTGTCTCCTCTTTTGCTGCTTTTTTTGGTTGGTGGCCCCAGAAGTTGATGTCACAGATCGATGAAGATCATATGGTACAAGGCTTGATGCTTTGTTGCTTGCCTCACTGTCACTGCTACTGTCACTAGTGCCAGAGCTATCGCGTTTATATTTGGACTTGGAACTGGGTTCTGGAATAAATTTCGTTCCTTTCTCAGTTGAATTAAGATCTGTTGGGGTCTTTCCTTTTTCTGCTTCTTGACTGACTGGATTTTGACTGATTGAAGTACTGGAAAAAGGAATGGAAAAATGCTAAAATCTCGAAGGACCAAGTTTAAAACATAACCTTTGCAGTCATGTGATTCACAATTTACAAATAAAATTGGAAATATACACTTCATGTCATGATTTGGAGTGTGGCCAATATTTCACCCCTAAATTGGCCAAGGAAAATCTGTGATGCAATGAACTTCAACCAAATGAAATTAGAAACTGGAATAAAGTGTTAGAAATCATTCAGGTACAATGGAAATAAATGAAATTTACTAGAGCATGGGTTGTAAAGACCTGGTGTTATGTGTCTAGACTCATATATAAGTAACAAAGAAAAGAGTGAAGCCAACAAGCTTTGTAAACTTAAACAGAATAATTTATTTCCCTAGAAAACAAGGTAAAAATATGAAACAGGACTTATGGTTTATGAATCAAATCCAAACATTAATCCAATAATTAAAAATATAAGTCCTATCACTAAAAAGTTCTAAATTAATCAAAGTTCGAATCCCGATGAAGTTCCAAGATGGAAGGCGATGACGTCCTTCATAGCAACACAAGTAGAAGAAAACATTTACTGTGCTACTACATCAATGGGACTCCACTCCATCTGGAAACTAACAATGTCATATCCTTTGATCTATGCAATTTTAATCCATTATATTTATTAGTTTTTGTTTTTAAAAATAAAATATGAAAATAACAAATCCTGATTTTATAAATGATGTATTTTTTCAGAATAAATTCTGTATTCCTCAGAAAAATTCACTGAGTTTTTAAAAAACTGCAAGCTGTTTTTCAACAAATTCAAAAATTTTCAAGACTTTGTGAACCATGTAGAAATATATCAGAATATGGAATAACCACAACTAAGGCAATTAAAGAAGCAGGAAGGCAAGCAGTGATGTGTAGTAGTGTCACAAGTTACTTTACATTAAGTTACTTTACATACCCATTGCTTTCCTTTTTCTGATCATCTGTTTTGAGTTTGCCCTCTTTCTGAAGCTTTTCCACACGCTCAGTATACTCTTTTTTCTGAAGGAGGTACTGCGTGTATTCAGTTGGGATTTCCCATGTGACCTCATTTGTCTTTGTATTCCAGTAGTAGTAATACTGTGTTCCTTCATCCAGACACTGCTGCCAGGGGGTCTCTGGTTCTGACAAACACAAAGACAAATTAATCTTTCACGTTTCTTATTGTTGCACTTTTCAATTTTCAGGGGTGGACTAATCGATAGTCCACATGCCCAGTACCACCAAATTGTGTTTTGAGACTACTTAACTTTAGGGTTCTACAACTCGCAAGAGTTCTGACTGTATCTGATATGTTTTTAAAAAATATTTTTACCCCCCCCCTTTTTTCGAATTTAAAATTAGCAGGCCTGAGGAACATAAAAAATGCACAAAATTTAGTCATTTCATTCATTCATTTATAATTTGAAACCTTACTATCAGCAGGTGGTCCCTAACAATGTCATCTCCTTCAATATTTCAGACCAAACAGAACTTTCCAATCTAAACGATCAGTATGCTCATGGTCATTTTCCAGCTCTTGGAAAGGTCCATTTGCAGTGAAGGGACGTGTCTTTGCACTACACATACTGTTATATATTTAAAATAAAAATTTAATTGCTATGACTATGATTTGGTTAAGGAATGCATCTTAAAGGGTTATGAGTTAATTCCTGAGGCTTACTGGAAAAAACTCAGGAACTATAGAAAAGAAGCTAGACAAACTTATGTCGAATTTGCAAGAGAAAAAGAGCAGTTATTTAAGAGATGGTGCTTAGCCAAGAAAGCTGAACATGATTATGAAAGCCTTGAACAACTTGTATTACTTTAAGAGTTCAAGAACTGTGTCCCTAGTGACATTAAGACTTATCTTGAAGAGCATAAGATTGAAACCTTGGAAAATGCTGCTCTTGCCGCTGATGAGTATTTCTCAACTTATAAAGTTCCTGTTGTAAGCAAGTCTTTCACTCTGCAGTCTACTGGTAAAAAGGTATTTCATCCTAATACGACTCCTTCTAAAACTCAATCTGGCACAACTTTTAAAAATCAAGCTTCTGATAAACTTGATTCAAAATCCCTGTCTCTTCCTATGTGTACCTATTGCAAGAAGAAAGGACATGTCATTTCTGATTGCTTCAAATTGAAATATAAGCATCAGAATCAAGATAGACCTATCCCAAATGCTCTTATTTCTAAGAGGTTAAGGTCATGTATTGAAAGAAATACATTTGCTGGGTCTCAAAACTCCCAGTCTGATTTTATTATGGTGAATTATGAACCATTCATGTCGAAGGGTTCTATATTACTCTTCTCAGTCTTTTATTATCAGGTACTTTGCCTTTTTCTGAGAAGTCTTCTTCTAATGAGAGTGTTCTCATTCAGGGAGTAGAGTGTGGCTTTGTTAATGTTCCTCTCCATTCTGTAAATTTGTCATCAGCCTTAGTTTCAGGACCTGTGACAGTCGGTATGGTGTTTTCTTTATCCGTTGAGGGCATTCATTTGTTACTAGGCAACGACCTAGCTGGAGACAAGGTTGTGGTTAATCCACTTGTGACTGACAAGCCTTCTTTGGATCAGAAAGTTGATCCTATTGAAAAAGAATTCCTTGATTTATACCCAGCTTGTGCAGTTACTAGAGCTACGGCAAAGAAAGCTCTTGAGAACAATTCTGATAAGGAAAATATTCCTTTAGCTGACACATGTACTGGTCAGGCTTTTGATGAGGTCACTTTCACTCCTTGTTTGGATCAATCAAAAGGTATTGATCACAGTGATCTTCTTTTAACTACTCATTCTCCTATATCTAATCAGGGCGACAAACAACAATCACTTGTTGTTGAACAGGAAAAAGATCCTGAGATCTCATGTTTGTTTCAGAGGGCCATTAGTGAAACTGAAGCCATTGAAGTACCTGTCTGTTATTTCATTAAAAATGGAATTCTTATGAGAAAACGTAAACCACCCAAGGTACCTGCTGGTGACAAATGGTCAGTGAACTATCAAATTGTAGTTCCAAAATCTTACAGACAGGAAATGCTTAGTTTGGCCCATGAAACTCCTCTGGCTGGTCATTTAGGGATTAATAAGACTTATCACAAGATCTTGACTCACTTCTATTGGCCAAAAATCAAAAGTGATGTTTGTAAATACTGTAGATTTTGTCATGCTTGTCAAATGGTAGGAAAACCCAATCAGAAGATACCTAAGGCTCATCTGCAACCTATTCCGGCATTTGACAAACCATTTAGTAGAATTATGCTAGATTGTGTTTGTCCCTTACCTAAGACCAAGTCAGGCAACCAATATTTGTTGACCATTATGTGTGCATGAACAAGATTCCCAGAGGCAATTCCATTGTGGAATATTAAAACCAAAACTATAGTAAAAGATTTGATAAAGTTTTTTCACTCAATTTGGCCTTCCCAAATCTGTTCATTCTGGTCAAAGGTCAAATTTTATTTCTGGAATTTTCCAGCTTGTTATGCTTGAATTTGGCACTCAGCAATTCAAGTCAAAAGTGAAATTATGTTTTCAGATAACTTTACTTGAGAAGTTTTGAGTCTTGTAATAGAGTTCATTCTCTCTTGCTCATTCATCAAAATCTTCTTCAAATTAGATTTTACGGCCCTTATAAAGTTAACAAGAAAATGAATACGTTAAATTATAATAATAGTACTCTGATCTAAATAAATTAATGGAGTACTAGTATATTGTAAGAGATAGCCAAGTAAATCATGCAATTAATTTAGTTGTACCTGTCCCACCAACTGAGGATTTAAGTGAAGGAATTCTATCGGACACTATTGATTTTGGAGTGACAAATCTTCGGAATTCGGAAATTATGAAAAATCTGGACCAGAAACTTTTACATTTGCAACAACAGGAAAAGAACGAGCTTAAACAGCTATTATTTGAATATGAGCACTTGTTTCCAGATATTCCTACGAGGACGAAAAATTTTGTTCATGATGCTGAAATTGTGAATTCTAAACCTGTGAAACAACACCCATACAGATGAACCCTCTCAAACAGGAATACTTGAAAAAGGAAATCCAATATTTGCTGGAGAATGATTTCATAGAGCCCAGTAAAAGTGACTGGAGTTCACCTTGTATACTTGTTCCAAAACCGGATAAAACTTTCCATATGTGCACTGATTATAGGAAGGTGAACAGTGTGACAAAAACGGATTCATTTCCATTACCAAGAATCGATGACTGTATTGATAAAATTGGAAATGCCAAGTACGTCACCAAATTTGACCTTCTGAAAGGATTTTGGCAAATTCGACTAACGGAAAGGGCAAAGGAAATGTCGGCATTTGTGACTCCAGATGGACTCTATCAATATAAAGTAATGCCATTTGGGATGAAGGGTTCCCCAAGCACCTTTCAACTTTTGATGAATATGATTACCTCTGGTCTAGATAATTGTGATGCTTACACTGATGATGTCATAATCTACAACAACACCTGGAAAGAACATCTAGCCACGATTTGGAAATTCTTTGACAGACTCACTGATGCAAGTTTGACAATCAATTTATCTAAAAGTGAGTTCTGCCACGCTTGTATAACTTTTCTAAGACATATTGTGGGACATGGACAAGTTAAACCTATAGATGCTAAGGTCAAGGCTATCTCTGAATTCCCTGTGCCTGTCAGTAAAAAGTAACTGATGCGATTTTTGGGTATGGCTGGATACTATTGGAAATTTTGTTCCAATTTTTCTAATATTGCTGAACCCCTGACAAACTTGTTGAGCAAGAAAAACAAGTTTCTTTGGACTGATAAATGTCAGGAGGCTTTTGATAGGTTAAAAGCCATACTTAAAAATGTGCCGGTTCTTACAGCTCCAAATTTCAGTCAATCTTTTAAATTATCTGTCGATGCAAGTGATGTTGGGGTTGGAGCAGTATTGATTCAAGAAGATAGAAATGGTGCTGATCATCCAGTGTGCTATTTTTCTAAGAAATTAAATAAGCACCAAAGAAATTACTAAAAAATCGAGAAAGAATGTTTGGCTTTAACATTGGCATTACAGCATTTTGAAGTTTACATTAGTTCAGCTCTTTCTCCAGTTGTGGTGTTTAGTGATCACAACCCCCTTACTTTCATCGACAAGATGAAAAATAAAAATCAAAGATTATTAAGGTGGAGTTTGTTTTTACAATATAATTTTGACATCAGGCACATCAAGGGAAAAGATAATTTAATTGCAGATGCACTTTCCCGTGTATAGAAATATTATTTCATGTACACTTTATATAATTCATAAAAGTTCTTCTTATGTAATTTTGTTTTACCTCATGTATAATTAACATATGGTAAAAAGAAAACTTTATTACATAAATCTTTCTTTTTCTTTATGGGGGGAAGTGTTACATATATGTAATTTAATTGTTTGTGTGTTGGTTTTAAATTCTCTTTTATTTTATTTTTATTTCATTATGTTACTGTAATGATAACTTTATTTACTGGATTTGACTTTTTTTGGAAGGTTCAGTTTTCTGTTTTGACCTGATAACAAATGCACTTCGATTTCTACATTTTATTTTTAGTTAACCTAGTTCTTAATCTTGGTTCCAATTTTGTAAACACTGAGTGAAAATGATTGGTCATTACCAAGGTCATGTTCAACCCACATGTTAGTCTGTTGTAAACAGTTTTATTTTTAAATTTATTTACAGTGTGGGAATCTGATTCTTAGATAGGGCTATTCTAGCCTACATGCAAATTGGCATTTTTTTTTACTGCGCTGTTCAAGTTAAGTGACCACATGGGCCATCATGTGATCTAAAATCGTGGGTTAAAACAGACATTTTCCAGTGGATCTGATCAGTTGTAAAATATACCTTCAGGCCGAAAGGTATTCTTGTTGTTGCCATTTGAATTGAGTTTTTTATTTAAAATAATCTATTCACCCTGGAAAATACTCTTCTTTGACAAAATTCTTGGACAAAGACATTCACTAAGTTATTTGGAATTCAAAAGTCGGAATTATATTCTTGGTGACTCAACAAGGAACTGCTGACACATCAATACAAACTGGTTATAGAGGACGTAATAACCTTCCATATTGGAACTTCATCGAGATTCGAACTTGGATTCAATTAGAAATGTTTAGTGATAGGACTTATATTTTTCAATTCTAGGATTAATTTTTAGATTATATTCACAAACCATAAGTCCTATTTCACATTTTTACCTTTTTTATCTAGGAAAATAAATTATTTTGTTAAATTTACAAAGCTTGTTGACTTCACTCTTTTCTTTTGTTACTTTTGTATGAGCCTACATGTAACAATACACAGAAGATAAAAGCTGCATTGTTTGCATCCAGTATGTTTAATTTCTAGTTCTAATATTTGCCTAACAACTGAAGAAACAAAATGGAAAAAATATGCCGTCAATTTGAGAATGCATACAATAAGTAGCCTGAAGAATTGTAAACTTATTGTACAAATTCGCCAAAATAAACATGTTCACATAAATTTGGATGCAATGTTAGCACAAAAAGCAATCTGATTAAAATCATATCCCCACTGTTTTATGGGAAGATCTGACAGTGACTGTTTAGGGGTCATGTTCTGGTGACCTATGTTATTACCATAAATGCTAATTTTATCAGCCAATCCAATTACGTCATATATCTTGATGTTTGGGAGACTGAGCAGTATGGCTGAAAAGCATCAATGTGTGCCACATGACTTGATTCACTTTTCAGATTTCTGAAAGCTGCATTTCCAGTGACTAATTTAAAGGTCAAAAGAATATGACCCCTCAGTGGTCACTGTCAGATCTTCATGTAAGACAGTGGAGATTTGATTTTAATCAATTGCAGTTGTTTAAAAGGTTGAAAGCATGCTGTAAAAGTTACTATAGTAAAACCAACCTTGAAAGACCACTGCTATGAGACCTGATTCTCACTGCACTAATTTACTGATTATATAGTGTTATGACCCATCACGAGATCATGGGTTTTTTACTTGCAGAAAGAGTGGTCTTTCAAGACAGGTTCTACTATAGGCATATAATGACCTAAATTAATATTATTCAGGTTATTATAACTTTTAAATTGCCATAGGTTTTCCACTTTTGAATGATGAAGTACAAAGCTTTTTTGTTGTGCTACATAACACAATATGTACAAAAAGCTAACAATTTGTTTTAGATAACTTAAGCTGCTACCTTCTGGCAATTCAATGTTTTAGATAACTTAAGCTGCTACCTTCTGGCAATTCGATGTTTTAGATAACTTAAGCTGCTACCTTCTGGCAATTCGATGTTTTAGATAACTTAAGCTGCTACCTTCTGGCAATTCGATGTTGTCTTCTTTATCCTTCCTTTTGCTGTCTGGGACTTTGCCAGAACTTCCTAATGTCTCTGATCCTCCTTTAACAAACATACTGTAAGAAGGTTTACTGGGTGCTGATGAAGCTGGCACTGGAATGTTGCTTGTATCTCCTGAACCCAGCATCCAGCCTTTGTCAACAGTGGTGCCATTTGTATGTTGGTTTTCTTCTTTGCTCTCTTGTGAGGGTTCGGCATCCATAGCATCTATCTCCTGTTGAAAGAGCAAACTTAGCCATGTAAAATTTTGTCATAACTCCAACAGATTGGTGCCATATTAATTTAATTATGTGAGAGAATTAAGGCATCTAAGATCAAGAGAAATACTAAGTTAATCCTATGACTCCTCCCCCCAACCATGACAATGTTACTTTCCCTGGCAGTTTAATTTAATACTATCATGTCCAAAAACTTCAAAAGGACTAATTCCGGTATGGTGGGTCTGTAATGATGAGGTGCTCTGTGTCTCTGTGATGCAGCATAAAGATTTCATTGTCCAGAATCTTTCACCAAAAGTTAATGTTCGATGGATGACATGATTTAAAGACCACTTGTCAAGATCATCTTTGTAATGACAATGACCTTTGACATTTTGACCTGGATGCTTGATAAGCATCCAAAAAATGTTACAACTCTATACCAGGCAACATAAATTTCTCTTGCAAAATGTATGTAATACATGCAGATCACCTTTTCTGCATTTATATTTAAATTTTAATTCATACAAGTAATGTGTTGTTTATCCCTGTGTGCCATGTTTAAGTTGTGAGACAGTACCATTGTCCTCAGCTTTGTGGCATCAAAATAATTCAAGACACTCCAAAGCAGGTGGTATTACAGTAATGAGGAATGATGCAGCTCAACAACGATGCTAAGTAATGAAGATTTTCAACTAATGTAAAATCATATAGCTTTAAAAACACTGATTATTTGATCAGTTTTGTGCACTGACATTGCACAGAAATTAAATAGTCATTCCTTGACAATTTCAAAGAAATTTCCACCAATTCAATTAACACATCCCTGCATTAACCATTTTTGTGTCATGAGAGTGTACACTTGTTCCATATTCTGTGGCATCAACTGCATGATATACCAAAACAGTTGTTGTTACAGAGAAGGGGAAAGATGAAGCTCTCCAGTGATATGATATCAAGGAATGAAGACTTTATAATCATGTTAAAAATATACAGATGAAAAAAGGCTCTTTGATACCACTCATATGGCCTAGTGGTTAGAGCATCCGCCTCGGATGTGGAGGACATGGGTTTGAACCCCGGCTGAGTCATACCAAATACTTATAAAAATGGTATTAATAGCTGCCTTGCTAGGTGCTCAGCATTAAGAGGTTACTGTTAGGACTGGTTGGCCTTGTGTCAGGATAATGTGACTGGGTGGGACATCATGCTACTGGAACTGAAGCTTGCGACCGAATTGTAAATTTCCTGCCATTAGATCTAAAGCAGTCTGGTCTGAACTCACATAGACAGGCGAATCTTTGCAAAAGCTACGCTAAGTTTGAAGTCTGAAGTAAAATAGGGAGGACAAGAAAATAATGGGTAAAATAAAAAAAAGCCAAATTTCACCGATCTGTTTATCTGCAGACAAAATTAGTCCATCAAAAACAACAACTTTAATACATCTAAGCATCCAGCATAATGAAATTGTTCCTGAAATAGATGTGTTCAGATGCAATCAAAAGTAACTCCCAATTATGTGTTTCCAACCCTTTTTCAGGTGAAAATGAAAATAGTTCTCCAAAAGAAAATGAGTTAAATGGTGAATTTCATTGACAATACTAAATATGAATATTTATTGTCATTTGTGTATTAATACTGAAAATAAATTACAAACACAGCAATTCTCTGACAATTTTAAAGAAATTTTTAAAAAAATAACTCGTTATCATGGCATGCCAAATTTTTGTGTCATGATGTAGTACCCTTGTTCCAAATTCTGTAGCATCAATATATTTCATGATAAGCCAAAGCAGGTTGAATTACAGAAAGGGAATGTTCTACAAGTAATTTTACTCAAGTTGAAAATTTTTTTTGGACACCAGAATTTCTTTAAGCTGAAAATTTCTGGTATATCTAAAGTATGCCAATCTGCATAGCACACAGAACATTTGCAAAAAAGTAGGGTCAGTTTGAGACCTGGAGTTAAATGGGACCATGACATTAAACTGTGTCCCCACCCCCTTTTCAATTTTCACACATCTGCTCAAGCGCAGTTGTTAGTTGTATTAGCCCATCAAAAATGTCTGTAATATATCTAGGCCACTTTCAAAACTGAAACTACAATAGTTCTGAAACAGATGTGTTTGGACGCTATCAGAAATCAATAACCCAGAAAGTGTTTCCTACTCCATGTCCAGATGAACATGAAAATAATCTCCATGGGAAAATAAGTAAACATATTTATTGAACGGTTTATAAACATGTGCTATTAAATATCTTTTAAATGGTTTTTAGGCATGTGTTATTTAATATCCTTTACATTGTTTTTAAGCATGTATTTTTTTAATATCTTTTAAACGGTTTACTAAGCATATATTATTTAATATCTTTTAAATGGTTTATCAACATGTTATGTAACATCTTTTCAATGGTTTACAAACATGTTATTTAACATCTTTTCAATGGTTTACAAACATCTAGCAAACATCCAGATATGATAATGTCTATTGCAAGGATGGTTATACAGAGATGACATGTGCCCAGTTTATGTAAGGACCCCTAACGAAAATACATTAGGGTCCAGCACTCTCAACTTCATACTATTTATGCTGGTACCCTATGGTTAATTTTAGACTACTTATGCTGGTACCCTATTGTTAAATTTATACTTTTATGCCTGTACCCTATGGTTAATTTGATACTATTTATGCTGGTACCCTGTGGTTAATTTTATAGTACTTGTGCTGGTACCCTATGGTTAATTTTATAGTACTTGTGCTGGTATCCTATGGTTAATTTCATACTCCTTGTGCTGGTATCCTATGGTTAATTTTATACTATTTATGCTGGTACCCAATGGTGCATTTTATACTACTTGTGCTGGTAACCTATGGTATATTTTCTACTACTTATGCTGGTACCATATGTCTATCACTATCACTTGGTACCATATTGTCTATCACTATCACTTGATTTTATTACTTATGCTATGCTTTGGTTCCATGGTAGTGCACAAAAATACTGAATGTAGAAAACTGTAGCATGAAAGGCACTCCCATACAACTTGCCTGACATGTACAAATTTTGGCTGAAAAACAAATGTTTACAGTCTGACCAACAGAGGGACACTACGAGATGTATTTCTCACATTCCTATGTGTACAATTGTTTTCCAATGTAGAACAATGGTAGAGGATATCTCTTTCGTTACATCACCATCTACTGCGGTCAAAGTAGACAAAAACTCTCGAAGTTTATCATCTCTTGAGCATTTGTCCAAAATAATTTAAGACAAGTTCTAAACAGCAACACATTAACATCCTAAAACTTGCAGCTGCTGAGGTTAGTGACCAGCAAACTGCACATTTTGCACTGATCGGTTTAGCCACATATTTAGATTATGTTCATATAGTCCAGTTTCAGGTTAGAAAAGCCCTTACTGAAATTCATATTTTTAAAAATTCATCTTTTCATTATCATTTATCAATTGAAAATCAATTATAGATCTAAACTGAATGGAGTTGCATGTTATTATTTTTTTGCATGTCTTGTTTACCATATATACTCACTTATAAGTTGAGTCAAACTGCAAACAAAAAAGATCCTGATCTGCCATAGCATAATGTGCCTGCAGACCAGAGTATATGCTGTCTGTTCTACTGATTGCTTCTATCCAAATTCACAAATCCAGATCTGCAGGAAATTATGAAAAGGAAAGAACTGGGTCTGTGCAGTTTATAGTTGGACTTATATGTGAGTACATATGGTAATCATAATATCAAGAGTGGACTTTACTACAATCTATCTTTAGTGCATAATTCAGACACTATAATTCCATTTTTTCATAGTCTTAAACACCATTAATTAAATGTTGATACGTATTTAAATGTCATTTAACGTTTGGGCTTAATTTTTTTGTGGAAACCTAACTTTTCATGCATAATGGTAGGGTGAGAAAATTGTCAAAAGAAATTTTGTAAGAAATATTTGCCAGGTTATTCTTCCTTAAATAATTGTTTGGTAATCCTTTTAAAGCACTTCACATTTCTTATGTTGTTTATATCTTCAAGTCTTTTCTTTTCTATTCCTACTAAACAAAGCATTCAATAAGATCATCATCTCTCACCTATTTTATAGAAATCAAATTTTTAAAGTAAATTATGTTTCTCCAAGAATACTTACCCAATCACATTACATTAGGAATATTAGCCTGCTACCTCGTGAATCCAGCCCTACTAAAAGACGAAAATCATCTTATTGACAAAGGGCAACAACTCTTGCATATTACCTCCCCCTGATACCACAGGTGTTGCCAGTTTTTAGCCCAGGGAGACATTAACACGGATGCTTGCATGGCAGGGTGGTTGGGACGTTTTTAAGTAATGTGATTGGGAAAGTATTCTCGCAGAAACAAATTACTTTAAAAATTTGCTTTCTCCTTTAAATACGTTCCCCAATGACATTATGTAAGGAGAACAAGTAATAGGAAATAGGGATGATGAGCATCCGGCCTCTACCCTGGGTATCCTTCTGGAGATGAGTGGCTGGATTCCCCATATGAAAGATAACCTGTTCTCCTAATGACCTAAGCAACACAGCCCAAGATCTCTTGATATGGGACTCATGTGTGTATATATATATATATACACACACATATACAGTAGCCTCCTCTTATATGGCCACCCCTTCTGCACCGGGAAAGTGGCCTTATAAGACGGGTGGCCTTTCCAGAAGGGGAGTAATTTTTTGTGAGAAGTATATGTAATGTACGTAGTAAGAAAGCTACATTCCTCAAAGCATTTAATATCTTCATTTAATATCTTTGTTTAAAAGTAACATTAATTATTAAAAGGTTCTTCTTCATTTAATAATAGACTTATTTCAATTGAATATGCATTAATAGTTCTTATTTTTTGGCGTAAGCGTGTTGTGCGAGCATGTGTTGTTGTCATGCACATTGCAAAACCATTCAAGAACGTCATTTAAATCTTGGTACATACATAATTCTCTTTCCATTTGCTCCATTTTCCCACTGCTGCTGAATAACCTTGTCGGTTACGATGTTGTTTATTCGAGTCTTTTCAACATAAAATTGTTTTATTCAAGTCTTTTCTACCTAAAATTGTTCGGCAAGTCCCCCCTCCCCACCGCAGCCGATGTCATAGAGTAGAATAACCGACTTTTTTCTAAAATAATCGTCTCCGTTTACGTGATGACATGTTAATGTTTGGTAATGTTGCTAACTGTATGCGATTTAATTATGCAGATGAAACTTTTGTAGAGCAGATGAAATGCCTTCTTCATAAAGGAAGCGATAAATGTGTTGTCACATGATTTTTCAGTCTTTGTCTGGTATCCTGTTTTGTTCAAGGTTAATTTCTCTGTGTGTGCCTGTGTCTGCACAAAATCTATTTTTAGCCTATGCTGACCCTGTCATGATCTTGACAATTACGTCCGGTTGTAATCATCAATGTTGCCAACTACAAGACTGATAAAACAATTTTTCTGCATTTAAACAAAATGCCATGTGTTTTTAAAGGCAGCGATCTTGTCACGTGATTCATTAGTCGCAGTCTGATACCCTATTGTTTTTACATTTCTTTACACAAGAGAGAGAAGCCAAAACGGCTTCGATATGTACGCAGATTTAACCTGAACAATAGCACCTCGCAGCCGTTAGGATTTGTAAACTTGGCAATTATTTTGAGTAGTAATAGCCACTAATTATGAAAGTGAACAAGCTCAACATCTTACTAAGGGAAGCCATAAAGGCTATCAAACCATTTTCCCGCTGACTTGTGTACTGTACATCAATACTGCCACTTCTCAGCTGTTACTACTGTTTAATAATTGTAATCTTAACAATTATCAGAGTGACTAAACTGGACATCTCATGATAACACAGCAGTAAGGCTAATCAGATTACGTGTACTTACCTTTTTGTATAGAATAAAATTTGAGTCTTACTTGGCTTTATGGGATAAATGTGGCTTCTCATGAGGGGTAAATGATGTAATATTAACCTTGGTGGTACATGTACTTTAGTCAACACTTCTGTCAGTAACGAAAACCTGACATCGGGAAACAGAAATCGGATTACTTAACACATTATGAATAAAATACTGGTTCTGAATACACATTACAAAATGAAATGCGGCTGCTTGTGAGGGGTAAATTTGATATTTTTGCACTAATATGCTGGCCGCTGGTCGCGTTAGCGGGGTGGCCTTTCATGAGGGGTACTTGTGAACACAAACTTGTTGGTGCCGATGGATTCTGGCGGTAAGGAGCGGGTGGCGCTGGTCAGGGGGGCCCCTCCACATGATACACCATGTTGATGAAAGAAACCCGAAGCCCCTCCGACTGACACAGATCAACCCCCTCCCTTCTGAGGGAACAGGGAGGTCCAGTGAGCTCAAATCGATTTCATACAGCTACTGTACTATTGCTTAATAGGGGTCGATGTGGTTGCACATGCGACTATTGATGACTCATCACCCTTAATGTGCGCTGCATTATCTGGCTCAGCAAAAGTCAAGCCGGGTGGCCTTTATCACTCCGCTCGGTTGTATCTGTGTAAGACACGAGATCTCCCTCGAGATTAAGCTGTGAGTACTCTAATATCTGGCATCGCCGGTAAAGACAGTACTGCTGGCCTTTCCAGCAATGCCTGCATCGCCATCCTTTCCCGCACTGTCGGCATCACCTCACTGCCGGTATCTCTGGCAGTAGATAGATAAATCCACATTATAAATGCAAAATGAATGTTGGATGGGTCCATAGGAACACAAAAACGGGCTGGATTGTTGGGGGCTATTGTACTATGTGTGTCTCAGGACACAGTGAAGCTAAAAAACTGGTGACGCCTGGTGGTATCAAGGGGAGGTAATGGGCAAGAGTAATTGCCCTTTGTCTATCTAAAAATAGACAATAAGAAAGATGAGTTTCGTCTTTTAGTAGGGCTGGATTCGCCAGGTAGCAGGCTAATATTCCTAACGTAATGTGATTGGGGAACATATTCAAAGGAGAACCAGACTGATAATTTCAACAGCTGGCAACAAAACAGCTTCGTTAATATGATGCCAAAAGAATCATACTGGTCTGTTCCACCAATCCAATACAGCAATATAACTAATATAATATCAAAAGAAACATATTCCTCCAGAAGATAACCTTAATATAAACAGCCTGCCAAATTTAAATTTTCATTTATTTTGAAGTCAATATTACTAACAGATATCTTGTCATGTTAAAACCGCATTCATGATCATTTAGTATACTTACCACCTGAAAAGTACCATGTCGTTTAAACTTCATTATACTTATTACCTGAAAGTTGCCATGTCATGTTCAGTCTGCATGCAGACAGCATCTTTCAGTATACTTACCACCTTAAAATGACCATGTCATACTATACTGCATGCAGACATACTTCAGTTTACTTACCATCAGCAAGGAACCATGTCAAAAAGTATCTGCTGTATACTTACCACCAGAAAGTTACCGTGATACATTAGACTGCATGTATATGGCATCCTTCAGTATACTTACAACCAGAAAGTTACCATGTCACATTAGACTGCATTCTGATATCATCCTTCGGTGTGTGTGTATATATATATATATATATATATATATATATATATATATATATATAAGAGTAGTCAATTTGACACCCAAATCTACATCTAATTTCGTGACATCTGGTGTTTCAAGGTTTTTGACACCTGTGTCGTCTGAATACACCTTTAGAGAAAGTTCATTAGTTTATCATCTATATCTAGGTTGCACTGTAAACATGAACCCCCACTTTATTACCATCCACATCTGGATTGCATTATAAAATGAATGTCACTTTATTATCATCCATATTCTGGTTCTGACCAAGTCTTTAGCTATAAAACCATTAGGACTGTATGTTCAAGTATGCCATGCTTATGACCAAGATGTACATGTATGTGTACTTACAGCCAGAAAGTTGGCCAATTTATCATCTATATCTGGGTTATGGCGAGGTGCTGGTGAGCTTGGAAGAGGTGGAGTCTGTGCATCATGAACACAAGAACCATCATTTTCTGGTTCCACCTGCTGTGCCTGGTCTTGATCTGAAGGAAGAAGATTTTGATTGATGACACATTTTACAAACTGGTTTCCTTTTTACATTAAAATGCTAGTTTTTTGGGGGGTTGCTTCTACTGAAATTAAATCAACCATCATTTGTAATGGGCTTATTGACAGGAGAACAGGTAATTGTTTGAACTATGAAACTGGTTTGTGAAAAGGGGAATTTTTGTCTGGAAGCAAGGCTGGTAAACCATTTGTTCTACAACATTAATCCACACAAATTAACTGTTGGCAAATCTAAAGTGGGTTGAGCAGGATGAGATGCCCTGCATAATAGTGGTACTAAATTAGTTGTTCCTCCCCCAATTATATTGAACTGACTAACCATATACTATCAATGTCAATCAACTGACCTTACGCCAGACGATAGATCGCTCCGCCTACCAAATCATGTGACTTAACCTCCGACAAACATGCAGTATTTGGCAAAGAAATATGTTTCAGTTTAAGTGATATGTTTATTTAATGTGATTTGTATTATTCTTAAAAATATACAATTACAAAGTTGCATTAATTATACTGCAGTAGACAATATTTATATATGCAGTTCAAGTTCGCACATTAATAACCTAAGCATTTTATTTCAGTAAATAATAACAATCAATTGTAAAGCTGTTTAAGAACTTATTCATATGAAAGGAAACTAGCTCCAAAAGATGCTGATGTATTTAGCATATAATGTTATCCTTGTTAATTTTATCTGACTTACGTTTATGCTGCCTTGGAAGTATATGAATTAAAAATTAATAACAAAATCGTAAATAATTACTGTTTAGAAGTATACTGTTGTACATAATAATTGTAAGGTCTGCTATGTTTGTCAGATGTAATTTTGATCAATGATGTCTGTTGATGTAAACATGTAAATGCATGCTTAATATATCGGAAGATAATTATTTGAAACCTCTATTTTGTATTTCTTTATTACTAATTACATTTTTGTATCCCCATCCCTCTTTCAACCCAACGAGAAAGTAAAGCATCACTCTAGTGTCTGAAAGATCGAGATGATAAATCATTAATTTTGGGACAAGCAAACATTAACCCTTTAGCTATGACTGCCGCATCTAAGCATCACCTGTAAATAGCTCCTGAACCCAACTGACGCATATATGCAGTGTCGATAAGCCTTGTTTACTACCCCAGTGTCGCTTATGTGTGTACAGTTCAGCAGTACTCGAAACCCCAGTGTTGCATCTATGCGGATGTGACCGCTATGTTAACTAAACGTTGACTGGTTGAAAGTACAGAAGTTTACATATATTTGATTATCATAACCAATGAGAGGACTGTTTACTCAACATTTTGATACAAGTCTGAAAGCTGAGAGGTTAAATTTAGACACACTGGAAGGGCTTTCCCGCAATTTACGAAACACATGTAGTTGAGATAGACAAAGATGGATTCTGATTCAGATATGAGCAACTTTGATGGGTTCAGTGCAAGCGATATCGAAGAGTTTAATGGATCATTCTCAGAAAACGGATCAGATATTGATGTTAGTCCCATTTCAACACCAGATGTGAGTGATTCTGAATCAGATGATGAGGAGGGCATACGATAATCCCACTTGCAAAATGGAGTGATGACCTCACCATGTTCGAGATCAATGATTCTGATTCTGACCTCACCATGTTCGAGATCAATGATTTTGATTCTGACCTCACCATGTTCGAGATCAATGATTTTGATTCTCATGTTGGTTCAACAATCGAGCTTGGACCACTAAGGAATGAGAAAGATTTTGTTCTCAAGTTTTCTCCTGAATGTCTGGTGGAAAAGCTTGTGAAATAAACAAACGATTAGGCCAAGAAAATTGGGGACCAAAAGCAAGACCTGAAATGCAAGATGTGTGTAAGGGAAGGGAGGAGACATGAAGTTTTCATAGGATGCAAACAATGACAAGTACATTTATGTGTGGATAATAACTGTTTAGAGAGAAACCACTCTCAATTTTGTAATTAGAGTGTGGATTTCATTCATGTTTTTAGATGTACTTATGTAAATATTGGATTTATTTTGTGGGATTCAAACAGTTCACATGACTGATTTCTTGTATGATGGGATGTAGGTATACATAAAGTGGAAATATATGAATAACAGACACTATACAAGGTAAGCTGTTTCTTGTTTCACTGAAATCCAGCAAAAACTAATGAAATAATGAATATAAATGTAACCATGTTTTTATTGTCAGTTTCTGTAGTCAGCCATGATGATGCTCTAGTATTCAGCCTAGCAACCAGCCTCAGTAGTCTCAGTAATTTATATGATAGCCCTCAGCAGTAATGAAACTGCACAACAGCTGTAGTAGCTAAGGGTTAAAGTGTAAATTTTCAAACTTTAAAATAATGCAGCCTTGGGTTCAGTGCTGCCTATACAAGAATAAATAACATATATCAAAGCTCAAAAGTTAAGGGGTTCTCCACCTATATTCTTGAAACGTTAATTTTTACATATATATTTTTCAATTTCAATTTCTTTTTATTCAAGCTATCAACGGGACATACTTTTATGAAAACAAACACATTGTAACTGCCATAAATTGTCTTTATTCAGCTGATCATACACGCGACAAGATGTTATCCATCGAAGTTTCGCCTATGTTTCAGGAAAGGAATACATCTAATTCCTCCATTTAGACAATCTGGATATTGACTGTCAGAATTACAAGACTTCTTTTCACCATTATCTATCGAGAAATCAACAAATCATTGCAAAATTTGTAAATATTTATCATAATCAATTCATTGTTGCTACAAGCAGCTTGTCGGAGGAAAATGGCTGACTTAAGCAATGCCTGGAGGTGTGTCTAATTTACACTCGCTGATTGGTTAATTGATCCAGTGTGATTGACAAGTGGTGATAGGTCAATTAATGTATGAATACTTGCTCAGCTGAGTAGCATTATTACCATAGCCAAGTAAACAGGTATTTACTTATGGTTGCTTACATCAAAGAAAACTACATCTGAGTGTTTTAGAGATTACAGTTATTTTCAAAGCATTATTTATGAAACTTCTTTATTGTATTTTGGGTGTTATTATTAAAATTTAGAGCAATTGTGCCAATAATTTGAATCCAAGGGTTATACCTCATTAAGAGCAAGTCAAAATCTTCAACGTACAAGCGGGGATATTGTGATGTAAACATGAGAACTAAATGCAAGCGCTGAACCAAACATTATTGTTGTTCATTCTTGTGATACAGGCAGAATAGTTATAATGTAATTACTGGTGCATTGATACAATATTCTAATGCAATAATGCTTAAACAAGTGTTATGTATATTTAATTAAATTATTTGTTTGTTAGTTTTAAAAAAAATTTTTTATTCCATTACATACTACTGTAATGTAACTCTGTTTACTGGATTTGTTATTGTCCAAAAATGAGTTTAGTTCTGTTTGACCTGACTAATTTTTTCATTGATAAACACCTAATAACAGAAACACTGTATCTAGTTTCTGACCTTGATTCAGAACCAGTGACAGTTTTGGTAAACAACTTTAAAAAATTTTTTTTATATTCTTTCTCCGAGTAAGAACCATTAAGTTAAGTCAAGGCCATACCTGGAGTACATGATATGAAACCTGTGTTTATTGTTACAAACTTCTAATTTTTCTAGAAGACTGGCCTTCATCCGGGAATCTGTTTTGCGTCTTAGACTAGTGTATAACTGTTGTCTTCATAGAGATTGTTCAGTTGGGCTCCAAACAAGTGACACATTGTGACCAGTTTGAGCTGAAATTTTATTCTATTGAATTTCAAGTGATTCTTTTCCCTGGAAATACATAAGCGCTCCTACAAAATTCTTGGACAAAGACATTCACTGAAATTTATATGGAATTCAAAGCTGGAATAATATTTTCTGTGATTCAACAAGGAACTGTCAACACAACAGTACTTCGCAGACTACAATAGATGTCATTGCCTTTGATGTTGGACTTCATCGGGATTTGAACTCATTCAGGACTTTTTATTACTAGGACTTCTATTTTTAATTCTTGGATTATTTTTAGATTTGATTTGTAAAACCATAAGTTCTTTTTTCTCATTTTTCACTTGGTATTCTAGGGAAATAAATTATTTGTTTAATTTTACAAAGCTTGTTGTCTTCACTCATTTCTGTTACTTTTTGTAAGAGCCTAGACTCATAACACAAGGATTAATAAATTGAAGACAAAAGCTATTGGTTACTGTTGCAAATGCTTACTGCAACCCACTAATGCTCAAACTATTCTTAGAAAAATAAAAGCACATGGTAACTGCCATGAATTGTGTCCTTGTTCAGCTAATCATGCAGGCAACCTTAAATTTTTATCCAAGTTTCATCTTGGCTTTGACAAAGGAATAAATCTAACTCCTCCATTTAGACGATCTGGATATCGACTGTTAGAATTACAAAGCCTCCACTGACTCCTTTTCACCATTAACGCTCAAAAAATGGACATACCATTGGAATTTTTAAAAATATTTATGACAGCGAACTGGCAGATGTAAACAATGCATGGAGGTATGTCTACTTTATGCTTGCTGATTGGTTAATCAGAGTGAATCATCAGTGGTGTTAAGTAAATTCTTAAAGAACTTGATCTAATGACTCACCTGATAAAAATTTAAAAACAAAATAATGAAAGACTGCATTCTGATTGTCTGTATCATTAAGATGACTGATCTGTCCAATCAGAACTACAGGTATTTTGGGTCTACAGACAGGGCCTGCATGCTGAAGCTACAGCCATTAGGAAATGTCTTGTAAGACAGCTGTTTCTGACAGGTCAAAGACATGGGCTCACACTTAAGTGAACCAAGCCATATCAAGACCCTGGAGGTTCCATTTGTGAATCAATGTAAGCCAGTGGGACTTGGACAAGTCAAATTTGGACAACAGTTTGAACAGATCCTTGTTTTGTTTGGTATGATTTTGTGGGTTTAATGCCTTTTTTCAGCACATGATAGGCTATACCTCGTGGCCAGTATATCTGGTAGCTGAAGAATCCAGGACATCCATGAGAAGAACCACTGACCCAAGGAAAGCTACAGGCAAACTCAGAGGTCTTAGAAATGCTTAATCACGTGTAGTTCAGACATGATTTTGGTCTTCCATAAAAAAAAGCTGAAAAAATTAAGCGGGGTTTGGGGGTCTCGAGGGGCAGCTTAAAAAACTGATCCTGGTGCAATTTATGATCATAATATAAAACAAAATAATCATTTGAAAAACTAATAAACTTACCAAAAATGTTCAACTCGACTTGAATAATTTCACAATATTTATTGTCACATGAATTTGTTCTCCAATACTATTGATGCTGAAATTATTTCATGTGCATGTCAGTGCTCACATCGTAATTAAGTCACATTAATTTGTCAATTTTTGCAGCAAACATATACTTCTCTCTTTTCATAACAAATCTGTAAAATAAACCAAGTACATCAACTATGTACAAATAATCCCATACATTCATTTGTCTTTTTCTCCACTGGACAGAACCTGTTGATATGCCAGTCAAGATCTTTTTGCGGCTTTGGCAAAGATTTCTCTAGCCTTCCTTTTTGTCACCACTGACTGTTTTGGCTCAATGTGCAATCGTTTCTTTTCCTTCTCAATGAGAGCCTTTTCCTTTAAAGCTAGTGCTTGTATTGGCGACATGCAGTACACATATTCTGACAGAGGGCTGCATCTGTTCTCTCATGCATGAAATCTTTCTTCTTATAGTAATTAACTGCACTTTTTCCTGATGCCTTCTGAACTTCAATTTTTCCGTATGCAGCTTCTTTTGTAGGTGCTGTTCCAAACTCTTCCAACCACGATTACCGTAATTCAGATCTTTGTTGCAGAGGTCACAAAATGCCAGTCCTCTAGTGTTCAGTTTTCTTATAAACGGACTAACTAAATTTCTGTCAA
The DNA here is from genome assembly GCA_016617855.1 of Megalonaias nervosa. Taxonomy (NCBI): domain Eukaryota; kingdom Metazoa; phylum Mollusca; class Bivalvia; order Unionida; family Unionidae; genus Megalonaias; species Megalonaias nervosa. The sequence continues at coordinate 39,426 of JAECUM010095396.1, read as the reverse complement.
CTTTTCGCTCCAGCCATTCCCATTTCCACACGTTTTTTAAACCTTTATCTAAACTTTTCATGTCATGGTCTCTCTCAACAACTTGGGACACCATGTTTTGCAAGCATGCTTCTTCTTTCCAGTGCCATCAGTTTCATTACACGAAGATTCACTGGATGAATTTAAACTTTTGACCAATCAGAATACTCTTTACAAGAGTTATGTGCTAACTAATATATGGAATGCATACGTTACAAGGATCATTGTGGAATGGGACCAGACAGACCATTCTTTTTAAAAACCGGATCGGAGATGATATAAAAAACGGACTATATCAAGAAAAATCTGATTCAAGTCAGAAGAAAAGCGGAATTCCGCTTTAAAACGGAGAAAAATCATGTCTGGTATTTACATGCAAATTTTTTATCTGGGACACAGAAATTAACTTAAGCAGGAGTCCTCTGTACACACGCAACTGCTGGACGGCAAATTCAAGGGCTTGCCAGTTCTGCTTCAACCACCTGCTGAGTGGGATAATGTGTTGATCAATTGTTCATTTTAGCTGTGCTGATATCTACAATGAGAAAATTCAGTGGCTGAAAGACCTTCAGATGTACATGTTGTCATTGTAAGAGTACATGAAAAGAACATGACCCAATAGCTTGGCGGCAAGTTCAAAGACTTTGACTAGCTGCTGAGTGGTGAGAAAATGTGCTGATATTTACAATGTCTGAATTCAGAGGCAGAAAGACCTAACTTTAGCTTTCATTATTGTGTCCATTTCAAAGTGTAGCTGAATAAGTAATGCATGTAACCTTGAAATCAAGACATGTTAAGAGTTAGACAAAATGATGTTTGCAAATTTGGATAAGTATTTTGGGGTTAAACGGCAAATTGACGAAGAATGTAATGAGATTCAGCAGCATGCTAAAGTTGCTAGAATTGATAGTTTGCATGGAACACTATAGCCAGATGTAACAAAGTGTGTAATGCTTAGTGCTTGGAATATGGCCTTTCCTTGGCTTGTCATAATTCACTCTCACTCTAATGGGCAAACAAGAGCTATATGTCAGTGGTGTACAGAAGCTGGAAAATTAAATTCAATGGCAACCACTGGTTCTTCTCATCTGGACATTTAGCCACTTCTGGTATGCCCAATATGCATCTGGTAGGGGACTGCAACTTCTGCTGGTGGGACTCCTGTTTTTTCCAAAAATAGGAGTCCTGGACTCCTAGTTTTAAAATCCAAGCAAGACCTCTGAAACTTTCTCACATACCCATGTTGTCCAAAACAAAACTTGAACCCATGCAGACAGAGGTGCTTTGTGTAAGTGATCTGTAAAGGAGAGTGCCTTAGAACACTTGGCCGCCACAGGCTCTATCCGACACTATCTGAATGAGTCAGAATTCATGGAGCGAATAACCTTTGATAGTGGTGTGAGCTTATCTCTTCTCCTCAAAGGCTCACAGGAAGAAGTTGCTGAATAGAGAATTAGTTGTAGAAGAGGGGCAACATTGTGGACACAATACCAGTCATCACTCTTTCCCTCATATGCATTTACAAATAAAAATCCCATCTGTCAAGATCCTCTCCTGGACTGACAAATTAAAAACTGGTGACCTCAGTTGTCATTATCGTCTAGATCATGTCTACTGAGGTCAGGTAAAAATCACTGACCCAGGATTTTCACAGTGAAGAGGCAGAATCAGGATCACAGTATAATTCTAGGCTTTCACTTTATGAATTACCTCTATGTTCAGGACTGATGGGTGGAAAGCATAAACCCACCCCCACCCCTCTAGGTTAATCAAAAGAGCATGAACGACTCAGGCCTCATGGTCCAGAAATGGAGAGACAAAGGTGAGTGGATTGCATTTCTATTTTGTTTCATGCAAATCGTTCATCAGGCAGTCCTACCAACAGATGGGTAAAAAGACACTCCATATTTAGCAGTTACCCTCTCTTTGACAAACTGGCCAGGATTCAAGCCTGCTGCAGATAGAACAAACCTGCAGAGGAACTCCTATATAACACATAGATCTGGTGATTTTTTGCTTCCCCCTCCCCTTTTTTTGAGGAGATAATTCATTACCATAAATGTCATCAAGATTACCTTTCCATGAAGCAGAGATTTTCATGCATTTGATGAAAGTTGGAAAGGGTGAGCAAAGAGCAAAACTATTGTACCAGATATTTCCTGGTTTCCTCACTGCATTCCCTAAAGGGATGGGGTGAACCAAAAGGCAATAAAGTGCAGCACCACCATGTTATGGATTTAAGTGAGGATGTATTGCAAAAGAACAAGAGGCAATTACTGTATATACTTGTATAATCCCGTTCGCGTATAAGCGGACCCCCCAACTTGACTAGGTAAAAATAGGAAAACTTGCATGACCCGCGCATAAGCCGACCCATAAGTTCACGACTACATCACAAAATGCACAAAGTGAGTTCTAAGTAGCGGTACATTTATTTAGGCAAATCACATTACTAAAATAAATATTATCTTCAAACTTAATGAAAATGAAAGTAAGAAATCTAATTTATATGTTGAAATAAAAACAATTTATCTTCAATGTTAAATAATAATTGAAATAATAACATCCTCATACTAAAATCCTGAATTATAAAAGTTTTATCACATTCAGAATCCTTCAAAATCTGGCTTGGTATCGGAATTGCCAAACAGTTCATAAAACTCGGCTTCTGTTATGGGCGTGCTGTCATCCTATACGTCGTCATTAAACTGAAATAATTTTTGATTGTGGTAGTATCCTATTTATACCTTATCCTGTATGGTTGGTTATCAATTTGTATTGGATAATTATTGATCATTGTTTTTTTTTTGTTTTTTAATTGGTTTTTTAACTGCCGGTAGCGTGATTCAGTTCACCAAAATATGACTGGTTTTCACCGTGGACATTGTTCAAGTATTGTGACAGTTATAACTTTGAGCAGAAACCATGTCCACTACCTTATCTCATTAAACAACACATCTGAGAGTCGGTATGTATTAGTAAATTCAGTGGCATTGTGCTACAAAATCCCTGAGGCATTTACCACAGATTAAGCGTACCGGTAGTTATTGTACAAAACTCTACAACTAACAAACCACTTTGCTATACAAACAACTAAACAACAGTAGAAGATTAACTGTGGCTGCCTTTTACTTCTAAAACACCTGTCAAAGAAATTCCTCAAATTATATCTTTAACAATTAATCACGCTGACTCGTATATGCTACTTGCCTGTTATTTACCCTTCCTAGGCATGTGTGCAACAAACCCCTATGAAGCCTCTCGCTATGGTTGCTGTAAGACTATCATACATGTACATGACTCTCCACACCAAAATGGTTGTGTCGTAAATACCTTCAGTATTGTAATTCTTAAATCTTTTTATTTACCGTAGTTTCTTTTCATATTAACACTGAAATAAGCTAGCGTTCATTTGTACGGTACCGCAGAGTTTAATGATTACTGATTAGTTGAGGGTTAAATACTTCATTGAGAGATTACTAATATGGCGGTTCTTTTGGAAAATAACACATACCACCATGGCTCAAATAACCTGTATGGCTGCATTTTCTGGTGGGTGGACATCTGTCAAATAGACATCAAGTATGGTAATACATGTTTTTCATTCCTTATCCTACCAGTAAAGTTAGAAAAAAAATACTTGTTTCACTTCAAGACAGCACATCTCACATGAGCCATGTGGCATCATTAGGCATGTGATCTCATCTTCGGCGATCGACAGTAACAATAAATACCGGTAATTGAGAAGAAAAGTTCTAAAATTTTCAGACTTAGACCTTGGCCCGCAGATAAGCCGAACCCCCTTCTTCAAGGCTTTATTTTTTTCCTAAATTCTTCGGCTTATACGCGAATATATACAGTATATGCCACTGTTAATAACCTTGGCTGTCAGTGATGCCGCCAGGATTTTATCAAAATGGAGGATCTCCCCCTTTCCACCAAAATAAGAGGGGAGTAGAAAAAAAAGGCTGGTTGGGGTGAACAGGTTCAATATTTACCCAATAATATCTGTCTCTTTTTTCCTGCTACACTCTGTTAGGGCTCTAACAAAATCTTCAAAGATGTCCCCTCTGGTTGTAGAGGCATTGTTCTGTTGATTGTTTCTGAGCTAATTTGTTCCTTACCCATGTATGAATATTGTTTTTTGCTGAGAAACACCATTCACAGTCTTCTGTCTGATGGGGCATATATACAGCTAGCTTAGCGAGCATGAACAAGTTGGGAAACTTTTTATTATGTACGATTTTCCACATCATATGCATATCATGTCTTGGATATTTCTGCCCCAAAACATGATTTTTCACCAACATGACTCTGCCTAAGTTTCACTTTCTTGAATCAGTGCTTTGCTGAAGAAATGATCCAGAATTCTTATCTGTTCCACAATGATGTATTAGGGTTTTAAGTCACAATGCTGCATTAGCATTTAAAAAAAAAAATCCTAGTCACTTATTCAAACTGACTTTGCAATAAAGCTGTCAATCATTCTATATTACAGTTGAATACACAAACTTTATAAATGTTTTTACAGAGATGTATTGCTTCCTTAGATTCCAACACATCTTTACCTCTAATATCTGGAGACGCCTCAGCTTCCTCTTGTCTGTGGTAGCCATACCTAGCTAGAAATGACAAAAATGTAAAACTATTAAGTATTGGACCTCATTATTTGGAAAGCACTGTGGAGACATCCCATTAAGCTGACGTTTAAAGATAAGTTTGTAACTGGAACTTGCATTATGTAAAATCTGTCCCTACATCCCACTTCATCAGATTTCATGTATGGGTAAAGTCACAACTTGAGTTCAGAAGCTCTTGGAAATTATTCAATGACACCTTAAAAACTTGCAGAGTTCCAGTGTTGGAACATGGTGAAATGCCTTGAATACCATGCATTCTCAATAAGCCCTGTCATTTGAGTTGTGGTAGATTTTTATAAGGTGTGATAGAAGTTTCTATATTGTAACAGAAGTCAATTTATCAATAAACAATATTTAAGTTGTTTATGAAAGCAGGTTCCATTAGCAATTTTTTTATCCACAGAAAAGTCAGAATTTTTTATGCAATTCTTGAAAATTAAAATGTGATACATTTAGACCAAAAAAGATGTTAATATCTCCATATGTAAAAATAAAAACAAAAAATTTGCTCAGAGAGAGAAAGAGAGAGATGCCATCTACAGATTAAAGTCCCACTGTTAATGAAGATAGTTGTATCTGTAAACTTAAAACCAAGACCCAAAAGTGTGCCTATCAAATTCAGATTAACAGCCAAATTGACCTAGATGTATCAACAGTTGCCTGCCTAAAATGCCAGGAAACATGTTGCAACAAGCACAACATGACTTATAATAATTTGACAAGCATTTAAAGGTTAACAGTTAAATAAAAATTGTACAATGTGCTAAGCACATTTTAATATACGTGACTTCAAACTAATTTGCAGGTGTTCTTGCATATCACTGCTTTCCAAGTCAATTCTGCATGATTTGAGCCCTAGCAAAATCTCTGAATATGAAGATTTCATACTGTAATAATACACAGACTCAATTCGAGTCCAGAAATTTACTTAGGCAATAAAACAACCAAATAATAAAGATAATTAAAAGGATGACCTTGTGTTCTTGTGATGAAAAAATAAGCAGAATTAATACGAGTCAGCACTCCAAACTGAGCCAGGAAAAGGAAATTAATTAATACGAGCCAGCACTCCAAACTGAGCCAGGAAAAGGAAATTTACTAAATACCAACCAAAGCTGAAAAGAAATTCTCAGTAATAATAGTCAACATCCCTGCTGGGTAAGAACTTAAATGCAAGGCCATAATATTCTTGACTGGTGGTAAATCCACACAATAAAAATGATGCACATAAAGAAAAACTTAAATTGCAACGTAAACATGATGTACAAAAAAATATTTCTCTGTGACCTAAAATTTATGCAAGGGCTGCTACCAGAAAAAGAATGAAAGGCACTGCATATGGACAAGCTACACCACTCCCTCGATAACTCGTGAACCTGCTTATAACGCTGTGTCCGGCATGGCTCCCGAATTTTTTTCCAAAGAAAATATATTTTAAAATGTGCTGAATGTGAAAAAAATCGTGATAAGAATTGGTAAATTGAACCTTGATACATAGCTCGTTTTATCATCGAAAATGGTGATTACTGCCGGTAAAGATAGAATCCATATTGTGAAATTTGCAAGTTCTAATAAGATATCACATATTATGTTAGTTTTTTTTTTTTTTATAGAAATAGTTGTCAATACACTAAATAAACAGTCTGGTGAAACAGCGGTCAACACAAAATGCTGGTAAATGCTAACAGGTGGCAACAGAGAATGAAATAAACACCAATTAAATGTCTTGCTATGTGAAATTCATGTTCTAATCCTTTAATTTTGCTTCAATGTAAACACTATAATCGCAACGTATTCTCTTTTATGAAAACATGAAAAGAGTCAATCAACGGTCACATCGAAACCCTTGAGTACTTCTGTGAGAACCTAATTACATGCCAGCTGTTTTGATCAACAACTTGGGGAAGTGTTTGTTGCATTAAAAAATCAATTAAAAGAGACCTGTGTTGTTTTATCACTTTGAATATGTCTTTTGTATCAAATCAAGCAAGGGAGGTACAATCAAAAAAAATTCAAAGGCATGCCAATAGCAGCATAAGTTCTTGTGGTCATTACCGTTCTCAAAATTCATTATATTTGACCAATCAAAAATGGTTTCACATTTTTATATACTTAACATCATTAAAGTATATAATATCAGTAATGTATCCAAATCATTTGTAAATGTGACCATGGAGAGCAAAGGAAGTAAGCAAAAGGTGTACTCAGTGACTGAAAAGCTGGCATCATAGATATGGTTCATAATGGCGAAGTGAGATCCAATGTTTGCAATGAGCTAACAATTGCTGAGTCGACGTTTAGAGGTTGGCTTAAGGACGAGCAGAAACTTCGGAATTACTTACATGATGTTAATTCAGATGATAGGATCAAACGAAAACGAGCACGGGCTGCAAACGATACCGAATTAGATGATGCTGTGTACGCATGGTTCACACAGCAATGTGAACAAGGTGTTCCCATCTCTGGAACAATTCTCAAGGCCCAAGCAGATAAAATGGCAAAAAGTATGGAGAATCAGGGGTCACGCTACCAGGTGAAGTGGGCGAAAAAGTCGCCTGAGAAATGTAAACTTCACCTTCTTCTGTTAGGAAAGCAAAAACGACTTCGCCCTCTGATTTTTTGGACATAAAATGGCTGTAGATTATGACTTTTGAGATGCCCCCTCGCTGTAGCCAATAAGTTCTGGCACTGTTGTAACCCAAGGCGAAATGTATTTACGTGGTGTTGATACCAATCAACAAAGAAATTCTTGCACATTCACATGCAAGTTTTAATAGCTAACTGACCATTAACCCTTTCCGGAGCAAGATATCACTGCCTGATTTCATGAAGTTGGGCATACTGTGCTATGATGAAAATATACCAAATTCTGTTTCGAAATTTAAACATCAATATGCAAATAGTAATTTGCTTTTAAAAAATATGATCGGTGAAGAGCATTTTGTAATTTATTTCTTTTTTTTATAAATGGAGACTTTAACGGCCATATTTGCCTATTTTCTGTATAAAATCAGTTTGAAACCGTAAATGAACTTGAAATGGCAGACATCGCTGCGTATATGATATACCACTTCATTAAACTAACTGTATTCGTAAATAATTGGGCAAACAGATTCAGGAAAATATATAATATAATGAAAACAAAGTTTAAATATTACGTGATAGGAGATTTAGCCTAAATGTTTAATAATGTAGGCCAGAAGCATGTGACAATCTCTGTTGTGGAATTCGAAGCAATGCTGCAAGGTCAAGGTTGTTTTCTGACATACCGTAATTAATTTTCGTGAAAATGTGAAAAATATATATAGCAATGAAGCAAATACTATTTAACCAATGCATATCGTTATTACCAGTAGGTAGACAAATAATACAACCATAAATATGCAGTCCTATTAATGAATTTTTGTAACGAAGCAAGAAAGTGAGTAGTTATATTAAGAAAAGCCCTCTTTCTTAAAATAGATGCACCGTGCAATACGTGTTCTTGGATGTTTCGGTTGGGGGAAAAAGGGGTCCAGTTTAGTTATATATTGACTTTAGTGCTTCAGTGTGTTGTCTATGAATAGTTACAGTAATGTTTTATCGGGAACAATGAAATCAGGACGAAGAGTATGGTTTGAAGTCACTTGTGCATTTATGCCTATATACATGTGTTAGGGGTTGTTTCAAAGAATGCTAGAAATGTTTTTGACCGCAATTTTACACAAAACTTGTAGAAAATAAAACAATTAAGTGGTAGTTTATTACGCATTTTTACCAACGTGCAATTACAAGACTCTAATCTTGTTACTGCTATCAGTTAAATTAATTACAATGTTTAGCTTCTGATGTGCTTTTTAAGTCATATGGCCAAAACACACTGCATTTACCTCAATCCAAACACATATACTACAAGTATGAATAGAATGGGTATGAAGATAATAATTTTTATACACGCACAAAATGTGTTGATAATAAACATATAACACATATTTTTCAACTTGAAAATAAGGCATTGCCTAAAACTGTTAAAAGCATACTGAGAAATAGAGCACATAATTAAAATAAGATAATGCAGCTATCTATCTATCTATATATATCTCTATCTATATATATATATATATAGTGTTTCTTGCTTTGGTCTCACTTCTCCCTGTTTAGCTCCCACTTCTCCCCGTTTAGCTCCCACTTCTCCCTGTTCTGACCAAACGGAGAAGTCACTTCTCCCTAAAATTTAAGTCTAGCTTGACCCCTGGAGAATGAATCTCATTTTAGGGCAAGCCATGGATGGCTTTGGAGATTCCAGCGCCGACATGGAATTAAACAAAATTCATTGTCAGGAGAGATACGCTCAGCGAATCAGGAAGCCGCATGTAATTATCCATACCAGCTCAGAGAGATAATCATCCGTGAACAATACACAGAGGCGGCAGAGAAATCAATGAGTAACACAAAAAATTAAGATTTTTTCAAAATGTGAAGTGATATTTGTCAAACGTGTCACAAACTGCAAGTTTTATCGTGTTCTAATTTACGTTGTTTTAAATTTGTAGACCCATTAAATTCATGTTGGTAATGGTTAACCCTTGTGAATTTATTTTTTTTTCATTTTACTTCTACCACAATCAAATCTACCTATCGTTCGATCGACATTGTTTTTTCGAAATGAGGGTTCATCTTTTGTATAAAAAAAAAGTCTACTTTGGATCAAACAATAAAACTAGAATGTATTCAATTCAACACAAAAATTAGTGACGTAGTACACAATGTGTGAAGTCGTACATGTGTTAAGCAAACAGAAACCATGTGGAATAATGTTTTGATGATCTCCTCAATATACTGTAAGTTATCCTGAAATTAATGTTACTCTGTGAGGAAAAAAGTAAACAAAGTACACCGCTATGAAGAGATTTATTCACAGTTAATCTTAGCATGATAATTAACTGAGTATTCAACACTGTAACATGCCAACCCACCCCCCACCCCTTTTGCCTCTACGTCGACCCCTTTGTTAGTTTTGTTGTTTGTTATAGGTCCCTCGATAACTCGCGCCCTTGCTTATAACGCGGTCAATGTTTTTGGACCCTGTTGTGCGCGAGTTATCAAGGGAGTGGTGTACATAAGATTTGATGAAGTGACATGCAATATTACTGTTACATCATATGCTTCAATGAAGTGACATGCCTCATTACTGGTACATCATAAGGTTTGATGAAGTGACATGCCATATTACTGATATATCATCATAAGATTCGATGAAGTGATATGTCATATTACTGATATATCATAAGATTTGACAAAGTGACTTACCATATTACCAGTATATCATAAGATTCGATGAAGTGACATGCCATATTACCGATACATCACAAGATTCAAGGAAGTGACATGCCATATTACTGATACATCATAAGATTCTACAGAGTGACATGCCAAACCGATGTATCATAGGATTTTATGAGTGACATGCCAAACCAATAGTCATAGGATTTGATGAGTGACATGCCATATTACCAATACATCAAAAGATTAAAACAAGTGGCACATCATTATAGCACAGTGGATGTTCATTAATCAAATTGCCAGTTTGTATGTTATAGCAGGACTGGTGATCACAGCATGTGTCATTTGCAACAGCCAGATCAAAAGCAGTGGAATGGATATTGTCACTTACCATATATGAGTAATTAATACAAGTACTTTTTACTCCACATCTGCACATGGGGCAGCCAACAGGTGTACCATATACTTCAGTGATTAAGAAATAAAACCCAATAACTTGATTATTTTGTGGGATTGCATGTGTCACCTTTAATAAATGAATAAAACTTGTAATTATTGGCAACTTTGGTTTTTTTCTTAAAATTATAACTATATATAAGCATTACAATGTAAACAAATCATAATTTGAATAAATTTTCTTGTCATTTATTTATATATTAGTAGCAAACAGAATGCATTCTCTATAACAATCAAGGTTTGATACTTTGATTTTTAGGATCACTGAATTATTTAGTGTCAAGCCAGATTTATGTTATCATGTTGTGTGTGTATATATATATATATATATATATATATATATATATATATATATAATGTACATAACAGATAGGTAGATTAGTTCTGTAAATAAAGTCTTTATTATTATTATTATTATTATTATTATTATTATTATTATTATTATTATTATTAATTTTATTATTATTTGATGAATTATATGGTTAGGGTGGGGTGTTCTTAATATTTTATTTAAACTATTATTGAAGTTCCCACCCAGGCTCTATTTTGTTGGAAGATAAATTTAGTGAAAGATAAATGTAAAGCTCTGAGCCGATGGTTAGAAGGCTAAATATACAAAAAAGGTTGAAATTCAATGAATAACAATTTAATAACAATTCAATTTAATAATGTAAAGGGGAGGGGGGATGTACATGGAGACGTGGACATGCGTGTGTGTGCCCCTCTGTTAATTGGCAATTGGCAATCATTATCTAGAGGATGACCTCCCTCGATGTTATTGCCCAGTGTGAATAGATAGATAGAACACTGACAGAGAACTGAGCAAGACTATTGAGAAGAAATAAACAAATACAAGCCCCCTTAAACAATAAAAATAAAATAAATTTAATCAATTAATTCATAAACTAATTTGCAATTACAATTTAACCAATTTACATTTATGGAATTTAATAGCAGTGTTCAATTTACAGATTTGTTCATCATAGTAATGAGTGGTGAAGAGAGTACAATGTCCACACCTGTCTTGCATCACCTAACATCGTTCTCTCTTGACTTTGTGTATCCCATGTCTAGCATGTATGCTTGGTTCTTCCTCTTGACCCTTCTATTCTGAACTCTCTATTTGTGGACTTCCCTCTTGGATTGTCCTCGTCGGGGTTTTTCATGGAGGATATAGAAAGCTGTTCCCTTAATGCTGTTTCTTTTCCACACAATCGTGCATCCTAGCACTATAGCCTGTCTTTTCCTTTCAAGACAGCCATCTGGCCTCTCTACTTTGTTAACGAGGGAAAACTTTACTCTCAGGTTTTTCCACCGGAGTCTCAAATTCGACTTCTCGCAAGCAAAATTGGACTAAAGAATTCTGAGCCAAGTCGCTACCTTAAATTCAGATTACTTCCAAAGTGTATGCCTTAATGTTAACTGACCAATTGGAAGCCACTGTTCCTAAAATTTTTCCCAAATAATCATGTCTTTCATCAGATTTTGACAGCCTAGGATATGATGCAATTAGCGTTACTTTGAAGATCAATTATTTGACATAAGGTCCCCTCCAAACAGATACAGTCGATGGCTCTAATGTACTTTTCCAAGATATTGTTACAATGACTAGGTCAATTCCACTGAAGCTTAAACATAGGCCCTTTTATGTTTCAGAGATGAAACAAGGGATATATCAAAGTGAACTTTCTCAAAGACTTTTCTGGCTTGACTATGATAAAATTTTAATGCAAAATTTATTCAACTTTAGGATCCATTACTTCTTCAAAATTCGACAGATTACAAATAACAATTCAATAATCAAATGACTCAAATTTCTAATTACACTCCTTCTGCTCAACCCTTAATAAGCCTATTGCATCACTTGATTAGCAGTGTGAGATTGATTTCCACCTGTCCTTGTATTTCTATTCATCTTTTGTATCCTTTCTCTCTCTTATTTCTCCTAACTTCTTTTCCTCTTCCTCCCCAGTCATTCTCCAAGTTCCTTCTCCTCCTCCTCCTCGACTTTCCCTTGACTCCTTCACTTCCTCCTCCACTTTCTCCTACATGACTACACTTCTGTCGACTTCGACTGTCTCAGCTACAGTCTCAATTCCGTCTCCAACTCTTGAAGACTTGGGACCCAATGGAACCAGAAGTTCTCTGTCCCCTAAAAAGCTTCCTGTGAAACACAAGGATGGTACAATCTTTTTCCTTAGCCCTCTCATTTCACATGACACTGAGCCTATCATCAAACGACGGCTATTAAATTTCTTCGGTCACACATTCATTCACATCAAGATACCCATATGTTCTTGTATGGTAAAACAGCATCATAATGCAGCACAGTATAAATTACTTCTTATACATATATCAATAAATTCCATCACATTAGTACATATTCCTAATCCCATTATACTAAACAATATCACAATAATCAGATGCATTTCTTTACCTTACAACTCATACAAAGTATGCAAATATTCAAATATCCATGCTCTGATATATGCATACATCCATAGTAACTAATCTTACATACTTCAACCATGTTTCCAAATTCACAATTCAAGCATGTGTAAATTCTAACATAACTCATTAATAAATGCACTGGTTTACTATGAAGTAACCTAATAGCAATTTACAAAATTAATTCTGACCACAAGCAAACAATCTACATAATTCTGCTCGCATCTAATAATTCTCTACATAAGGCTCAAGTCCATTTCTCAAATATGTATGTTAATGAAACACTACAAAGGTAATTCTACATACTAAATGATCCTAGTAATTAAGTGTACATACTACAAATAATTACAATTATGATGCCATAATATTCTGCAAAAATCGAGCAAATAACTTACTGACCTTTTCAAAGCTTTGTCTTTCTTTAGAATCTACCCCTAAGTTCTGTCACCATATTACGAGTGGCTTCTTTCTCAGAGTAAACCCTATTGATCTGCAATCCTTCCAGGTGAATACTAAATTACTCTTTACGATTTTGGAAGGTATCATTTGGGTCTGAATTTTAATCATGCCCTCTATCTCAATTTTGATTGGATATCGCTGTGGACCGATCCAATCAAACTTAGCAAACAATGTCCCTCTTGCTGTCTGTCAGTGTGGGGACAGATAAGAACATGCCCCGTTCACCCCATGGACTTTCCTTTTGACCCTTGAACTAACCTTTAACATATAGGTGTGATAATGGCAAGCCTTTGTTAAGTGACTCAGTGGGTCATCTATGCCAACTCAAGTTTCTAGTCTCTGGCTGGTCATGGTAACCTTGCATAAGAGTTCAACACTAACCCACAGCAATCTTTAGAGATCAAACACAAGGCTATGGTAATATTCCCAAGACAGGAAGATTATAGTTTATACATGACTTTATAGCTGGGGCTTAGCAAATGTGGCATATTATAATGAAAACACCTAAGCATTTTAAGAAGATGAGTTCTATTTTCAGCTCAAAACAATCTGATATGACATAGTGCTTACAAGTTGGACCCCTTTCCTCCGTGACTTGTTTTGGACAAAAATATTGGTTTGTGAATATATAATGAAATGAATGTATTCTAAACACAAATCAAATTTCTTTAAAAAAATTTCTTGCTTTTTAAATAAGTCATTTGTTGTTAATAAGGTTCTTTCTTTATAGGTATACTTATTTTAATATTCTTAGCACACTGGGATATGGGGGGGGGTGTATTAAAAAAAGGCAGTTATCTCTGTTCCTCAGATTGCTCTTCAAATTTCTACAGTTGACACTTGTAGAGCAAAACATGAATGATCATCATGTATACATGCACCAACAGAATTTATACATATACTATATATACATGTCATGGTGCCTGAGATCCAACTAATTATGAAGCTAATGGTGGTCATGGTGACCCAAGCTAATTGTGAAGCTAACAGGAAGGGTGGCATGATCTGAGATAAAATAGGGTCACTAAGACTGGTTGCATTAGAATTAAAATTAGAGCAGGGTTAAGATAAGTTTGAAGGTAGAAAATAGAAGTGTATCCATTCATGGTTAGATACATGACTGTGTAATAGTAGAAAAAAGAATGAAAAGAATAGTCTTGTTGAGTTACTGATAACACAGAGAATTGTTGTTGTTGTTGTTGTTGTGGGACTTAACGCCATTTTTCTGCACACGATAGGCTATACATGGTGGCCAGTATTAATGGTGGAGGAAGAAACCGGGAAATCCCTGGAAAGAACCACCGACCCACGAGAAGCTACTGGCAAGCTTTCTCACATATCCACATTCGCTGAATCCTAGACTCGAACCCACGCAGACAGAGGTGAGATGGCAGTGATCCGTAACGGAAAGCGCTTTAGATCACTCGGCCACTCGGGGCCCCAACACAGAGAATAGCATACATGTACAAAAAGGCCTCCTTGACATACTCGCGTACAAGTCAAACTGCAAGCAACATGGCCCCTGATCTGCTATCACCTAATGTGCCAGCAGATCAGGGTCTATGCTCTTTGTTATGCTGATTACTTTTAGCAAATTTCATAGATCCAGATCTACTGGCACATTATTCAATGGCAGATCTGGGTCTGTGCAGTTTGCAGTTGGACTTGTCCTGTGAGTATGTATGGTATTTAGGTGTGACATGAGAAGATACAATATCTGCAAGAATGTTGTACAATACACAAATAAGTCATTTTATGTATCAAGTGTCTTATGTTGTACAATACACAAGTGAGTCATTTTACTTATCAAGTGTCTTGCACAGTAGTCATTAGAAGAGTTGCAGACAGTATTTGAGTAGTCAGGCCAGAACATTACTTCAAGGCATGATATATTGCTGGTATTTAGTCTGTCTGCACTAGGGTATATTTTAAATGCTGTGAATTCCTTTATTTGCTTGGTATCAATTTTCATGGTTTTGCACCAAAAAGCTGCAAATTGATCCGTATTTAAATTTGTGGACTGGGAAATGAATCTTTTTTTCCCCCATTGTGTTGCACCCTGAACATTCTGCCATCCAAAACTGTATTGTCCCCATAAAAATGTTTTTAAAAAATTTCCAAATATTGATGAGGCAGCAGAGGCACATAAAATGCCCCACTAATTGCGAAAGCAGTGTGCAACACTATTTACATCAAATGTCTTGTTCTTATTGTGAAGTAATTCAGATTGTAAGTAATGTTAAATTATATTTTACCAGCCTTAACAGGTCTATATTGTGCAACTAACAATGTATGACATCATTTCAAAGAGTCTGTAAGAAAGATTTCCAAGATTAGATATTGTAACAAATATATTGAAATTAATCTAATTTGTTATTACTATGGTTGTTGTTATTTACATTATTTCCATGATCATTTTCCTTTGTGATTTGAAAGTTTACAGGCATTTGCAAATTTCTGGCACATCATTACAAGTATATGCTGCATTGAGGACCACATGTAATGAACCACTTTAACAATACCTGAAAATAATGCTTGCGGGTTATCTCGCAAAATCTTGCAAATCCAAAATGAGGCTTTCACTGCTGGGAGATTTACAAGTGAACAAAATGTCAGAAGGTGAGACGTATATATATTACAGTCTAGAGGATTTACCGTCAACAATTTAAAGAAATCTTAAATCTGAACAACGTTAGTGTCAGCGGACAAACAGACATGCTAGTATCATGGACCTATGCCCTAATTTGCAGGAAAAAGGATGCATCGCAGTTAAAATAATAAGTGCAAGTGTAATGTTGACATCTAACATTTCACAATCTATTATGGCTCTCTGAAAATGATCAATGGGCTCGAGATTTTTGAAACATTATCAGCAAAGAATTTCCATCAGATTTATGACTATTTTTGAGAGAAAATGAAAACAGTGATGAAAGGAAAAAATTTAAAAAAAAAAAATTGATTTGCATTTTGCATTGAAGTTTCAAGAAACAAAATTATTTCTGTTCTGAAAAGTGATTGCATCCATGAAAAATAAAATACCAAAATTATATGTCATAACTCCCCTCCCAGCTTTGTTGGGGTCGGTGTTATGGGTTTGGTTATCGTTATCTAGAGGTGATCGCCGACAGTGTAATTTGCCCGGAACGAGTAAATATCAATATAAATTGTGAAATTTACAGGTGGAATAGATAAATATCTGAGCAGGTATATAGAACAGAATAACACGAGCCCCCATTACAAATAAAGACAAAATTTAATCAAAATTCCTAACAATAAAGTTCATAACAAAAGTAATAATGCATTACGATTGAAAGATACACTTCTTTCTGTTTTGAATTAACTTATTCAAAGAATTTCAAATACAAAGATGATGATACCAATAGCTGATCTGTTAAGCGATAGAATTATCTCATCATCAATCGAGTCGAGTGAAATTGAACACTGCTTTGTACAGTTTCATAACCTGATGGTCTTGATTCAGTCCAAATTCCACTGCGACTATCCCTTTTGACTTCCTTGTGCCGGTAAGTCTGGGTCTTCTCCACCTTTCCCTTTCTTTTCCAAATTCTCAGGTGTCTTGCCTCTTTTGCCCCTTCCAACTTTGTGTCCACTTTGGGTTTGTAATACGTGACGTCCCGTAGCTATCTCACCTTCCAAAATAACGAAAATAAGCAACCTAAATCTTTCATCACGTTAGACTGGGGGAATAGATCAATACCCTGCCTCGTTATGTCAGATAAGTTCTATCCTAATTCAAACAGATCCTATGGCTATCTAGTCTAACTGGCCATGACAGACCGTAAACAACCTAGTTTCACAAAATTAATGGTCCTGCTAATGGCTATTTCAACACACCACGGAGACATTAGTTCCAGACTAGTCTCAATTACACAAATGAATGAAATTCCTTGCACTACAGTATTTATAACAACAATCAAGTAGTTATCATACGTGAACTCATATATAGGTCGGAGAATTCACACGGATTCTTGCAGCTCATCTCAACTAAAATAAGGCATGAAATTCTAGATACATAATTTCCTATAATAATCAAGACTATACATTCAAATGAGTCGTCAATGTTTATATAAAGAAAAATATCATTGTACGGACTCAGATAAACGAACTCAACACAGGTATACCATATCAAGAAAATTAAATCTATGAACTTAAACAAATAAATCCATGCAAATACAAGCAAATAAATCAAACAAATCATCATAGTAGTATCAACAAATTACATAAGATTGTTGCAAATACCTTGTGTTTCCAAGCTCTCACTTCCAGAACCGTGTCTGTCAATTTTTCCAGACAATCGCTTCCCCTGGATGATTTTATGAGTGAATTTACTTCTTAAATCACTTGAAGTCTTTTTTTCTTACATTCATTTCCCTTCAGAGAAAAGCGTAGACTGATTTCAAATTTGCTATTTGCACATTTAAACTGAGAGTTTTCATGTGAAACCATGCCCCCTTCACAACGTGACCAATCTGGATGAAATACAGTTCCCACCTGAACAAGGCTCACAACAATGCAGTTTGTCTGACAAACATTGATTACCCAACTGATTCCTGGTAACTTTCAGAAATGACAGTTTTCCATACCAATCAGAAATTGACCCCTATCCTGTTCAGTTTAAACAAACGTAGCCTTAATAAAAAATCGCTAAACTCATGACAGAGACTGTACCAATCCATGCATTATGGCAATTTAATGCGCGCAGGTCTCCATAAATCTAATTAATCGTACACATGTCCAACTAAATGTGTTCTACAGAGATTGACAGAAAAATTTGCTCCATTACATTATAGAATAATGTTATTTTAAATTAGAATCCCTAAACTATAGAATAATATTATTTTTAAAAAAATACCCAAACTATAGAATAATGTTATTTAAAATAAAATAGCAATTAAAACACCCAAACTATAGAATAATGTTATTTATAATAAAATAACAATTAAAATACCTAAACTATAGATATTTTTTTAAATAGCAAAAGTATAGAATAATGTTATTTTAATTAAAATACCTACACTATAAATAATATTTTTAAAAATTTAAATAGCAAAACTATAGAATAATGTTATTTTAATTAAAATACCAAAACAATAGAATAATAATATTCTAAATTAAAATTGTTTAGATAATTGTCTGAATTAGATCCAGGTTCTGAAAATGGGTTTATGTAGACATTTTCAGGGTTTGAAACTAACTATAGCCTATTAGTCAGAGACTAGTAGATTTCTCTACAGACTAAAATCTGTACATTGGTATTAGTCTAATGGGACTAAGGAAAAATTTATTTTAGGTCAAATTTGACAGGGTGTGGATGGATGCTGCCTTCTCAATCTGCAAGGACAGTGATTGTTTTTGACTGATTATAGTTACAGTTTATTTAAACTATGTACTTCTAAACATGCTCTGATAGCCAAATTGTAGATAATCTACATATGATTTCCCAAATATTATTAAAACTTAAAAAGAACTTACTTACATTGGTTTAGTGCAAAATAAGATACTTTCTAAGACAAATTTTTAGAATAAAACCAATCCTTTTCATTTGCTTGGCTGCGCATATTTATTTATTGTTTTTAAAAAATAACATATTGGGGAACAGGTTTATTATTGTTATTATTATTATTATTATT
Organism: Megalonaias nervosa; assembly: GCA_016617855.1. Lineage (NCBI taxonomy): Eukaryota > Metazoa > Mollusca > Bivalvia > Unionida > Unionidae > Megalonaias > Megalonaias nervosa. Next base: position 20,492 of record JAECUM010095396.1, on the reverse strand, counting down.
ATTACTACTCATATTTGTTTATCAACATTATAAGTACATATACATGATGTCATGATATTATTCATATTTTTTCCAAAGCCAATCTTCACTTCCAAGACAATATAAAAAAGGTTTACCCATCAGTGATAGCCTCATTTTGATTTTAGTGCTCAATATCAGGAACATTAACTCATCCGAAATGCATATCGTGAAAAGGGTCCATTCTGTTCCCTTGCTGGAAGTGGTCTTATTCTTGGACCTAGCTGCATGCCTGCTTTGCTTAGAAATGAACTTTTACTGTGTACTTTTCATGTACCTAGTTAAATATCTTGAATTTCCTTCTTCAACTTGGAGTTCTTGAAAGTGGTACCTCACTTAATACACCACTCCCTCGATAACTCGTGCCCAGATAACTCATGAACCTGCTTATAACGCGGTGTCTGGCATAGCTCCTGATTTTTTTCTCCAAAGAAAATATATTTTAAAATGTGCTGAATGTGAAAAAGATCATGATAAGAATTAGTAAATTGAACCTTGATACATAGCTCGTTTTATCATCGGAAATGGTGATTATTGCCAGTAAAGATAGAATCCATATTGTGAAATTTGCAAGTTCTAATAAGATATCACATATTATGTTTGTTTTTTTTGAGAGAAATAGTTGTCAATACACTGTAAATAAACAGTCTGGTGAAACAGCGATCAACGAAAAATTCTGGTAAATGCTAACAGGTGGCAACAGAAAATGAAATAAACACCAATTAAATGTCTTGCTATGTGAAATTCACGTTCTAATCCTTTAATTTCGCTTCAATGTAAACACTATAATCACAACATATTCTCTTCTATGAAAACATGAAAAGAGTCAATCGACCGTCACATCGAAACCCGTGAGTACTTCTGTGAGAACCTAATTACATGCCAGCTTTGTTTTGATCAACAACTTGGGGAAGTGTTTGTTGCATTAAAAAAATCAATTAAAAGAGACCTGTGTTGTTTTATCACTTTGAATATGTCTTTTGTATCAAATCAAGCAAGGGAAGTACAATTAAAAAAAATTTAAAGGCATGCCAATAGTATAAGTTCTTGTGGTCATTACCATTCTTAAAATTCATTTTATTTGACCAATCGAAATTGGTTTCACATTTTTATGTACTTAACATCATTAAAGTATATAATATCAGTAATGTATCCTAATCATATGTAAATGTGACCACGGAGAGCAAAGGAAGTAAGCGAAAGGTGTACTCAGTGACTGAAAAGCTGTGCATCATAGATAGGGTTCATAATGGCGAAGCGAGATCCAACGTTTGCAATGAACTAAAAGATTGCTGAGTCGACATTTAGAGGTTGGCTTAAGGATAAGCAGAAACTTCGGGATTAATTACATGATGTTGATTCAGATGATGGGATCAAACAAAAATGAGCATGGACTGCAAACAATACCGAATTAGATGATGCTGTGTACGCATGGTTCACACAGCAACGTGAACAAGGTGTTCCCATCTCTGGAACAATTCTCAAGGCCCAAGCAGAAAAAATGGCAAAAAGTATGGAGAATGAATCTCATTTTAGGGCAAGCCATGGATGGCTTTGGAGATTCCAGCGCAGACATAAAATTAAACAAAATTCATTGTTGGGAGAGATATGCTCAGCGAATCAGGAAGCCGCATGTAATTATCCATACCAGCTCAGAGAGATAATCATCCGTAAACAATACACAGAGGTGGCAGAGAAATCAAAGAGCAACACAAAAAAATTAACAGATGTTTTCAAAATGTGAAGTGATATTTGTCAAACGTGTCACAAACTGCAAGTATTATCGTGTTCCAACTTACGTTGTTTTAAATTTGTAGACCCATTAAATTCATGTTGGTAATGGTTAACCCATGTGAATTTATTAATTTTTTCATTTTACTTCTACCGCAATCAAATCTACCTATCGTTCGATCGACATTGTTTTTTCGAAATGAGTGTCGATCTTTTGTATAAAAAAAGTCTACTTTGGATCAAACAATAAAACTAGAATGTATCCAATTCAACACAAAAATTAGTGACATAGTACACAATATGCGAAGTCGTACATGTGTTAAGCGAACAGAAACCATGTGGAATAATGTTTTGATGATCTCCTCAATATACTGTAAGTTATCCTGAAATTATTGTTATGCTGTGAGGAAAAAGTAAACAAAGCACACCGCTATGAAGAGATATTTATTCACAGTTAATCTTAGCACGATTATTAATTGAGTATTCAACACTGTAACATGCCAACCCACCCCACCCCCCTTTTGCCTCTACATCGATCCCTTTGTTAGTTTTGTTGTTTGTTATATGTCCCTCGATAACTCACACCCTCGCTTATAACGTGGTTGATGTTTTTGGACTCCGTTGTGCGTGAGTTATCGAGAGAGTGGTGTACTTTTAAGGGGAGTCATATAACTGTTTCATGGTTCAAGTGGGTTTGCTTGAGGGATCATATAATACTGAGGTATGGTAATGTGGAGGACTATATAATACTGAGCCATGGTAAAGTAATGGACCATGTGATACTGAGGCATGGTAAAGTGTGTGTGTGTGAGATTAGAATTTTTATATAGATTTAAAAACATTTCAGTCATATCACTAGAATGTCTGCAGTGTGGCAGTTTATAGTGATGTCTAGCACTGGGGCATCATGCCACAGACATGTGGCATGATGTCCCAATCAGTCACATTATCCTGACACCAGGCCGACCAATCCTAACGCTAACCTCTTAATGCTGTGCACCTAGCAAGGCAACTGCTTGTGCCATTTTTATAAGTTATTGTATTAACTCGGCCAGGGTTCAAACCATCGACCTCCCACATCCGAGATGGATGATCTAACCACTTAGGCCCCCGGAGCAGTCCAGGCATGGTAAAGTCAGGGACCATGTGATACTGAGGCATTGTATAGTAAGGGACTGTGTGATTCTGAGGTATGGTAAAGTGGGACACTGTAATACTGAGGTACGGTAAAAAAGTAAGGGACCATGTAATGTTCAGGTATTGTAAAGTAATCGAACTTGTAATGCTGAGGCATGGTAAAGTAAGGGACCATGTGATACTGAGGCATGGTAAAGGTAGGTTCCATTTAATACTGACACATTTTAAAGTAAGTTACCATGTTATACCAGGCATGGTAAATTAAGGGATCATGCGATACTCAGGCATTTTATAGTAAATGACCATGGGATACTGAGGTATTTTATAGTGGGGGACTATGTGATGTCAAGATATTATATAGTGAGGGACCATATGATGTCAAGATGTAGAAAAGGACCATGTGATGTCAAGATATTGTATGGTGAGGGACCATGGGATACTGAGGTATTTTAGAGGGACTATAGGGTATTGAGGTATTTTATAATGAGGGACAATTGAATACTGAAGTATTTTATAGTGAGAGACCATGTGATGCAAGTATATTTTATACTGAGGGACCATGGGATACTAAGGTTTTTTTAATAGTGCAAGGGACCATTGGATACTTACCAGTAGGTACTTTACAGCAAGGGATCATGGGATCCTGAGGCATGTTATAGTGAGGGATCCTGGGATCCTGAGGTATTTTATAGTGAGGGACCATGTGATAATGAAGGATTTATTTTACTAGGGACCTTTGGATACTGAAGTATTTTATAGTGAGGGACCATATGATGCCAATATATTTATAGTGAGGGACTATGTGATACAGAGGTATTTTATATTGTAAGGGATCATTGGATACTTAAGTATTTGATTGCAAGGGATTGTGTGATACTGAAGCATGTTATAGTGAGGATTGTGCAGTACTGGCACATTGTATAGTGAGTCATTATGCATTACTGGTCATGTTATAGCAAGGGAACATGCAGGACTGTGGCATGTTATAGGGAGGGATAATGCAATACTATGGCATTACAGTGAGGGGCCACTTGGGGAATTTTATAGTGAGCCATCATGCAGTGCTGGGTCATTTTATAGTAAGGGAACATGCATCACTGTGAAATGTTATTGGGAGGGACAATGCAGTACTATGGCATTATAGTGAGAGACATTGCACTATTGGGGCATTTTGTAGTGAGGGACCATATGATGTAGAGGTAATGTTATAGTGTGGGATTATGCAATACTTAAGCATGTTATGAAAAGAGAGACCATGTAATACATGAGGCATTTTACAGTAAAGGACCATATTATGATACAAAGGCAGTGTTATAGCAAAGGGAACTTGCAACCATGAGTCATGTTAGAGTTAGGGACCACTGTACGATTTTAAATGCCTGATTGGAAAACATTTTTCACTGAACCACAGAATTGATAGCCACACAAATAATTGAACTGGCAGTATATATACCTTTGCCAGAACTTCCAATATTTTCATTATTATGATAAGGGATATAATGTGAAACTCCAATATTATCAGCTATATGATTAGAAAAATAATATGAAATCTCAATGTGAAAAACATGTTGAGCAATTTTATCAAAGCAGGACATTCTGTCTCAAACCTTTACTCGACTCAAAAATGGACTGAGAAATATTCACATCATTCAGAATGCTGCATTTGTCAATTTTGGAGTAAAATTTTAAAGTTAATGGCTAACAGTTATTTTTCTAGATGTTGAGTAACATTTTATGATGGAGGGATCAAGGTCCTGTTATTTATATTTGACTATTAAAAGTGTTTTATCATAACTATTAAAAACAATCTCTTGAAAAATCAAAATCCCATGCAGGAAATAGTTTATATTTTTTATCACTTCATATTTTGTAAAATACATATCCATTTTGTAACAGTTGCTTCAGTGCTGAAATAAATATTACTGTACATGACACCTTTATTTCTCATATTCAGATTCATTTCACAGCTCATCATACTGGATCTTCTTACAAGGAAAGGAAATGCTTGGAAAAACTTCAATATTTCACACTGTCTGGTAAGGCAATCTACAAACTTTATCACATTCTCTTGGTTAAAAATCCTTTCAATTCAAAACAGACTGCAGTTACTCCTGGAATATCTCAAAGCTCATTTGCTGTCCCACCATCTTTTGAAATTGTCGACAGCAGAGAAAGTAATGAGTTTTCCTTGGTTGTCTATGAATAATACCAGTTGGTTGTGTGCCTCTAGGCAAGGCCCAACTCCCCAATGAATCTGAAATCAAGAAATTCTCATTATTTATCTTCTGGCAGGGACTGTTCCATGTTTATACTAGGGAAGATGGGAAGCTAATTATGAATGCATCATCCTTATTCTTCATTGTTAATCTACCAGGGTTCTTGTCTGGGTGATACATATATTATGACATATTAGCAGGACATAGTTTAAGGAGAGGGCTTTTTGAGCTGAGTATAAATTATCAATCTGTGTAAGTGTTCTTACCTGTAGAAGGATGGTCCATACCAGAGGGTTGGATTCCCCGCCCCCTAAAATCATTCAACCTTATTGTATAATAGTGTTGTATGGTTCATAGTACAGAGTATGTAGTCTGGATAGTGTTATGGCTTTGTGTCCAACTAGATTGTAAGACTGCATTATTTATGACCAGTGCTGAGACAGTTTATATGTTTCACACATTGTTTATGACCATAGGGAAAGTGTGAAGTGGAGGAAGAGAAATTTAGCTGTTTTGGATTTTATTGTCTCCTGGTGATCACCTTAAGGTAAGCAACTATGCACCTTTAACACACTATCCTTATATTTAAATGAACTCAGCAGAGAAAATTGTGCACATTTCAATCCCTCAGCTTTTGCTACAATAAAACCATTGTCTTGTCAGATAACTTTATCCCAGGAGTGTATCAGCGAAGTTTATGCTAATAGACTAGTGTGTTTGTGATCTTCTCTGTAGCACAAAAGTGAATGGGTTTATTTTAGGGTGTCTTAGTTCAAATTTTACAGCCACTCGAGTCTATTTTAACAGTATTATCGTTTTAAATAAATCTATTTATAGGAAATTAACAACTCCTAGAGGTACCCCCAAGAACTAATTCACCGTTTTGCTAATAGAAGTAACTATTGGTGTTGATTTATTTCTAAGATAAGACAACTTTTTATACATAAAAGATACACAAGAAAAGTGAAAAGTGTTAGTAAATAGGTTCCTCATTTGTCCACACACTCCAAGGAGTTATTTAGTACCAAGTCCAGTTGAAAAGTACTTTTTGTCATATTTGCTTTTTAAAAAAATTTGAGTTTTACATCAGTTTCAAAGTATTTTTTTCTTCATATTTGCATTGTTTTAAAAATATTTTATTTTTGCATCACTTCCAAAATAGTTGTTGTGAAAATTTTAAAGTGTTAGTCATTGAAAAAGTTTGACTGTTTTGAGTGGTGATTATTATCTTGTCAAAAGTACTGTTAAAACAAAATAAACAAAATATATACTTGTCCTACACTGTATTTATTACTTGTCCTACACTGTATTTATTACTGAATATACTTAAGTTAATGTCACTAATCCAATTAGACAAACATCTTCAAAAAGTGACTTAAATTTCCTAGCCACCACTTATAAATATGAAAAGGTTGGAAGTGAACCTCAAACACCTAAAAAGAACCCAAAATTTCATTTTGACATTAGAAAAAAAACTACATGAAACTGAAGGAAGCCTAAATAATTAAAAAACTAAAACTTTGAAAAAAAATGATGAACAACTCCCCCCTGACCACAGAAAAATGCTTTTTTGCACATGGTATTTTGCTAGGCTGGACTGGCAGTTGAGAAAGACCAAGAATAATGCAAATTAAAGACATCTGATCATTTTGTTCCATCATTCTATTGAAACTTTATCGAATTTTAATAAATATTATGCTAACCATGAAAATAATTTTGAAATTAGTTTTGTCTTGAACCTCAAAAGTTCTAAAACCTTGAAAAAAACTGAAGAAAAACCCTCAAATTTTAAAATTGAATTTCACTTCTAAACCTCTAATGAGTGGAATTGTTGTGCCCTGATTATGATTTTATTGTCATTAAAAAAGTTTTAGACAGGATTTCTCTTCATATTTTTAACAGAGGAAAAACAACACTTAAAGCTAGATTAGTTGGACAACATGTCGTAAGGGGACAAATGATGCCAGTAAGGAATTTTGAAAATGTTAAGTGTGGTTCTGTCAAGCACAATTGTAAAATTACTTGAAAAATTCTTTAATTCTTCACATGTCCTTGTTGTTGTTGTTGTTATTGTTGTTGTGGGGCTTAACGCCATTTTTCAGCACATGATAGGCTATACATGGCAGCCAGTATTAATGGTAGAGGAAGAAACCGGGGAATCCCCGGAAAGAACCACCGACCCACGAGAAGCTACAGGCAAGTTTTCTCACATATCCACATTCGCCGAATCCTAGACTCGAACCCACGCAGACAGAGGTTCACATGTCCTTGAAACTCAAAAGCAAAATGGTCTTCTCTGTTGTTGTTTTGCATAGATTTTTCATGTCTGATGAAAATTGTGGAAAATGTCTGTCTGTGACCAGTGCTGCTTAAATTCTACTTCTCTCTCATTGATGATATTAAGAAACATTTTTTTTCATTGGAATGGAGTTGGACTTCACCCAAAATGGAACCCTTTCTTTTTTGGTATTTTAACAGTGTAAATGTTTGCAAGTTTTTCCTGTCCAAGATATAATTTGTTATATGTTACCTCAATCACCTATTCCTATCAATTAATTTCTGATGCTTATTCAAAATCATCAGATTGTTTAACACTTTCCACAAAGAATTCAAGTTGTGACGGTATTGCAGTTGTAAAAAGTTACATTATGAATTTGAAATATTGTACAAAACTGTATTAATGTTTTACATATTCTTATGAATTTGACAACAAATGTTTGAAAAAAACCCAACTGTGATGGTAGTTTCTTACAAACAGTATCTTTACTTATATTTGATTGTAGATATATCATCTGAAACATGCTGTCAGAAATATTAAAAAATCTTTTTTCAAATTGATTTAGAGTGCATAATGATCAGCATGTTTTCGCAACCATTAAACAATTACTCCAGTATACCTACTGAATAGATATTGAATGATTAAATGGTTGACCCCCTAGGCATCACTTCACAGTGCAAATCTAAGCTGTCAACTTTATGTGAAATTGTAATGTGCAAATTTTAAACTTCTGAATTTTCATCACAAAGGTTATTTGCATGCTTAATTTGTTCTGAAAATATGATGACATAAAACATACTTTTACAAACACACACACACACACACACACACACACATACAGACACACACACACAAGACATCTGCAAAAGTATGCATTTGCTGTCTGACATTTAAATAATTTGGGATGTGGTCTAAATTAAATTTTAACAACTATGTACTGTCATATTTTGACTACTAAAGCTGGATATTAAGATCTCAAAATCCACAGGAGTTTGCTTTTTCTTGTGAAAACAAAATTATGAAAAGTTAAGAAAAAAACAAAATATCTGTATCAGTAATACAGATCTATTGCAGATCCATTTATGATATCAATAGCTATTGCAGATCTATTTATGATATCAATAGCTATTGCAGATCTATTTATGATATCAATAGCTATTTGTATATATTTATATTACAGATCTATTTATGATATCAATAGCTATTTGTATATATTTATATTACAGATACAGGTATTAAAGTTTTTTTCTGTGTGTTTTGTTATGATTGAAACATTAAACTGCACTAATACATCCCTACATAATGCTTTTCTTCCTCTGAGAATATTGAGTGTTCATTGCCTGATATTGTAAATGGTTCAGAATTGGAGATTGATGCAAAATGGGTATATTGTTGATAGACGTTTCAAATATTGAACAAGTTTCATATGCCTCATCTAACACTTTGTGAAACATAGCAAGATGAGTGTTGCCATAACTTGAGAAATATTACATTCAGTGTTTTGTTGAATCTCAGTCATGAAAACAGGTCAGAGCATATGATGTTGTCTGTTTCAGATAAAAATTTTAGCCTTAATCACTGCTGTCTCTCTTCTTTCTTGATGGTTATTGTATTGCTATCCAGGATAACTCAGATGAAAATAATAGTATTGTCTTTTCTATGAAGTTATTACTTATTAAATATTTAATCATAGGCAATTTATGATACAAAATTTATTTAAATGCCTGTTCTTACTATTGAAGGACCAATTAACAATACTTGGATAAGTGAATTGCTTCCTTGATTGATCTTTCCTTTCCTATTGTTCTCTGCATCAGTACTTTTATTTGAAACAAAACCACAATGATATTTATTGTTAAGGCAGTGATGACAATTTAAAGTGAAGATCCTGTTTGATGCCTGACAGTTTGCACAACAGTATAGATGAGATCATTCAGGCATGGCAGTGTTTATCTTAATCTGATTTGTCGTGGAAGTGTGAAGCCAGTCCAAGGAAGCAATTATGATCCACCCTCAAGGCAGTCTGACACCTGTCACACACAGATTTGACATCCCCTGTTAGTTTTATTAGATAAGGTGTTTAAATTATTTGATTTTACAGCTGTGAAGTATAAAGATTTGCATTTAAGACCATGGATGTCAGAATAACTATGAATGCTGTCCATCAAAACATAGGATGTATGTGGCAGATCCCTTGTAGAGTATAAATTTAAAGGTATACAGGCAAGGTGATAGGTGCCATTTACCCACAAAACTTGGTTTGAATCTCCATAGAGTACGAATTGAAAAACCCACAAAACTGGGTTTGAATCTCTGTAGAGAATGAATTAAAAAATTATCTAACCTGCATGATAACATTATATATATATATATATAGAGAGAGTTATATATATATATATATATATATATATATATATATATATATATATATATATATATATATATATGAAATTTATATGTGTGTCTGTTTTCCCATGTTAATACCAGATGTATTTTATGTAGTTCATAAATATTATATTTAAGACAAGTTAAAGTAAATATTGTATTTTGTGCTTGCACATGAAACATATCTAGTACTGACATCTGAAAAGAAAATTGACTTTAATACAATACCATACTTATTCCCAAATCAAAGCATAGGTGATAAACTTGCTCTTCAGGACCCATTCTCACTTCACAAGTTCACCTCAGTTTTAGTCACATTCATATGCTGATCATAAAAAAAAGTAATTTTAAGAGAACAGTAGATTTGGATCAACTTAATATGTTAGAATAAATTGCATATTTTACATTTTGTAAACTGTTATGCAATGAATGACCACAAAGTAAATCCCACTTAACAGTGCTGCAAAATGAGTTTTTAACACATTGACAAGAAGATATTACTTGGATGAGTAGTCAAATGAGGTGAATCGAATATTTTCCTGTGTATATAATTTCCATGTCTGAAAGTTAATGCTATTTCCATTTAGTGGTAAAGTTCACCAAATCATAACATGATTGTTTTTTGTGTTGCAAGTTTAACTTATGTAGACACAAAGAATCTAGCATCACATGGTATTATAAGTAATCTTGTATTTTCACATGCAAAAATATTGGAATGGAAAAAAAATCCATAAATCAATAAATTTCAACAATAATTTCACACACACACACACACACACACACACACACACACACATTCCCTAAATCCCTAATTGATTAAAATAGATACTCAGGATGATAGGCTTCTTTTGACAATCTTGCATGGAGTCCCACCAGGTCTCTCACAGATCTAAATTCTTAAATGATTAAAAATCAGTACTCTGGAAGAGGATTTTTCTAGACATTCTCTTATTGATTAGGGCCATGTCAATTGCAGATTTAATCACTAATTGATTAAAGATCCATAAACTTGATGACATGTTTTCTGAACATTCTCCTGAGGACTCCCACCATGTCTCTTTAAATCCCTAACTGATTCAAAACCTTAATCTGGATGAAAAAATTTCAGGACAAAATCATTTTCTCTAAATGGGTTCAGGTAATCAGGTTTTACTATATCATGCATGTCTACACAAATTAACAATGGGCTGTGAAGAAAAGTTTTGTTTAGTTGGATTAGAGTTGTGATTGGAGGAATTATAGAGAATGATTATAACCTATTTGTGCTGACCATTTGATATCTGGTGAAACAGATGCTCTCTGAATGCCCCTTTACCCCGATGCATACAGGATCTTGCATGGATGCTCATTTCATATGAAGTTTACGAGGTCAAAACTATTTTCTCTTGCAAGCCTTGTTGATATTCTTGTGACATCCTGAGGTGTAATTGCACATGTTAGGTATTAAAAATAAGGATATGTGTATATTAGTATCAGTACTATAGTAGTCATTTGATAAATTTAAGTATGGATTGGGTAAACCAAAAACTGATTGCAAAGGTCACCAAAATTTCTTCCAAACCTGCAAACAAAAGATACTCCTGGTTCTGTAGCATCTTTTAGGGGTTGGATATAAAGATGGTTACTCTGAAATGAATCCATACAGCCTGTTTGTATTTCTTGGCATGATGGTTACTCTGAAACGAATCCATGCAGCCTATTTGAATTTCTTGGCATGAAGGTCGCTTTGAAATGAATCCATGCAACCTGTTTGCATTTCTTGGCATGAAGGTCACTCTGAAATGAATCCATGCAGCCTGTTTGTATTTCTTGGCATGATGGTTACTCTGAAATGAATCCATGCAGCCTATTTGAATTTCTTGGCATGAAGGTCACTCTGAAATGAATCCATGCAGCCTGTTTGTATTTCTTGGCATGAAGGTCACTCTGAAATGAATCCATGCAGCCTGTTTGTATTTCTTGGCATGAAGGTCACTCTGAAATGAATCCATGCAGCCTGTTTGTATTTCTTGGCATGAAGGTCACTCTGAAATGAATCCATGCAGCCTGTTTGTATTTCTTGGCATGAAGGTCACTCTGAAATGAATCCATGCAGCCTGTTTGTATTTCTTGGCATGAAGGTCACTCTGAAATGAATCCATGCAGCCTGTTTGTATTTCTTTGCATGAAGGTCACTGAAATAAATCCATGCAGCCTGTTTGTATTTCTTTGCATGAAGGTCACTCTGAAATGAATCCATGCAGCCTGTTTGTATTTCTTTGCATGAAGGTCACTAAAATAAATCCATGCAGCCTGTTTGTATTTCTTTGCACAAAGGTCACTGAAATAAATCCATGCAGCCTATTTCTTTGCATGATGGATGATGAATATTTTCTTGACACAAGGTGATAGATTTCCTTCTTTGACCTTTTCCAATTTGTAACTGTCATCTCACCACCTTGAATTGTAAATGAAATGTATTAGTCTAGGAATTATTCCAGTCATATAGTTGTGAGTGATAAGGACTGGTTATGCAAGACACTGAGTACAGGTAAAAGTGCAAATGACAATGGGCAATAGGTGCAAAATATGCAATGTAGAATAACTGATGATTAAATCATGATAATAGGGCTAACTCTTAATTCATTCTGAGGCATCCTGTTAGTATAAGAAGGTGAAAAGATCATATGGATCTGCAAATTTGATGAAAAATATGCCTTGAATAGTCAGCATTACTAAAATTTCTAATATTAATGTAATTTTTTTTTTCTAAATCCAAACCCTTTTGACAGTAAAAAGAAAAGTTAAAAATAGCAAGATGCACTGAAATGCTGTATGTATTCATTTTCAAATCCAACTGCACAGACCCAGATCTGCCAGTTCATAATGTGAAGGCATATGCAAGTCTGTGCAGATTATTTGGAATAATCAGTAGAACAAAGATTACAGACCTTGATCTGCCAGTGAATTATGTGATGTGATGGCATATCAGGGTCTATGTTGTTTGTATTTGGACTCAACTTGTAGTAAGGTATATGTGATAGTAATAATTGAGACTAAAAGAAAAAAACAGGAGCCCTGAATGGCCAAATGGTCTAAAGCTCTCACCATTCCAGGTCACTGCCATGTCACCTTTGTGTGGGGTGGGATCGAGTCTCAGCTCAATTAATGTGGTATGTGAAAAAGCTTGCCATTAGCTTCTCATGGGTTGGTGGTTCTTCCTGGGGTTTTCCTGGGTTCTTCTCCACCAGTTATACTGGCTGCCTTGTATAGCCTATTTTGTGCTCAAAAATGACATTAAACCCACAACAACAACAACAACAACAAAAGAACAAAGATAACAAAAGTGAAGAAGAAATGATACAAATGTTATATAGAATACAGCCAGGTCTCACAAATTACGTTCATAATAATGGATTATTTTGGTTTCAACAGAAAATGAGTGGAACAATATATCCAACAGTAAATTCAATCTTGATAACAGAATATTTGACTTCATACTCCGATAGTGAATTTTCAGTAACAGATATATGTATTTCTTTTATGATGTTTGTCTAATGTTGATGTATTCAGTTGACACTGTAACATGCTTACCTAGTATGAATATATAATTGAAGGTAATTCTTTTGGAAATCCTAAATGCAACAGAATATATTCATTTTGGATTAATTGATAATGTATTTCATCTTCTTTGATATATCCAGGCATTCATTCCTTGGAAGGAAAATAATTATTTTAGGATCAAGAGAAATTTCTTGGGTTGTTTTCAGTGTTGACTAAATATTCGTTGATGTATGTCTGTCTATTGTAATGATTTAATAAATTTTTTTAAACTGTTGCAAGGGTACTCTACATCACCTGCCTCTGGTTGCTACTTTATCTTTAGACCAATGCATGTGGCTAAATTTGCTGTTAGCAGATATTTCAATTATTGATGACTTAGAAATCTGTCAACATAACAAGTTAGCCCAAATTGCCAACAAAACCACATATTAAAGACCCATTTTGCACAGAAAATTATGGCTTTCATCACTTGTCAGTCCAGTAAAAGACTGATTCTATTTCTGTCTAGAGTTGTAAATTATTTATATATTTTAGGAAGAAAAACATGACTTGAATCTGTATTTTCCCCATTACATGCTGCAACAAAATGGGTGAATTGACAGTTTTTGTGTACCATATAGATTCGCTTACGAGTCCAACTGCAAACTGCACAGACCCTGATCTGCCAGTGTGTTATGCATAATGCACTAGCAGATCTGAGTCTATGCAGTTTGTTAGGAGTAAGCAGTAGAACAAACAACATAGACCCTGGTCTGCAGGTGCATTATGCTATGGCAGATCAGGATCTTTGTTGTTTGCAGTTTGATATGACATGTAAATGAGTAAATATGGTATTTAGTAAATTAGTTTCAATGAATGTCTGAGTGTGTGTGTGTGTGTGTGATTTAGATTTTTAATGTAGCTTTAACAATTTTTCAGTCCTATCGCTACGATGTCTGCAGTGTGACAGTTTATAGTGATGTCTAGCACTGGGGCATCATGCCGCAGACATGTGGCATGATGTCCCACCCAGTCACATTATCCCGACACCAGGCCGACCAGTCCTAACACTAACCTCTTAATGCTGAGTGCCAAGTGAGGCAGCTGTTAGTTCCATTTTTAAAGTCTTTGGTATGACTCGGCCTGGGTTCGAACCCACGACCTCCCACATCCGAGGTGGACGCTCTAACCACTAGGCCACCGGAGAGGTCAATGAATGCCTGAAGCTGCCAACATACTAAATGTATAAAATGATTTTGAAAATGTGTTATTTTGACCTTTCTTCAACAATTGATAATTTCAACAAAAGCTCAGTTTTTATTAAAGTCACACATTTGTGGTGATAAAATTCATTTATCTTCCTCCTCACTATGTCCAGAACATTAGCAAAATCAGTTTTTTGCAGGAAATTTTTAAAATTTATTTTGCTTTTAAATTTGAAAATAACATTATATGCTGACTTATAAGTCAAGTCTTACTGTAGACCCTGATCAACCATTGCATTACATGATAGCAGATCTGGGTCTGTAAAGTTTGCAATCTGGCTCAACTTATAAGTGAATATCTACAGTATTTGTGATAGTAAAAATGACATGCCAAGTGTATGTAAAAGCCCAAAATCCAACTAAACAAGAATTAGAAGTGTACTTGTCCAGAGATTATTTTACTTGTCCAGGCCAGCTGGGTAAAGAAATTTTGCAGTTCTTGCTGAAGCACAGTTTAGCCAACTAATATATCAATGTCAAATTTTGAATTTTATCTGCTGTTAAAATCATACAGATCAGCTTTCATCCAAGCCAGATCAAGGTTCAACATTTCAGCTTAGGTGCACAGATGTAACAGCTTTTAAATTTTGGCAACAGCCATAAATTGCAATAGGAGGTGTATAGGCCCAAAATGTGGTGCAGTGTGTGTGTGTGTGTGTGTGTGTGTGTGTGTGTGTGTGTGTGTGTGTGTGTGTGTGTGTGTGTGTGTGTGTGTGTGTGTGTGTGTGTGTGTAGTGTGTGTGTGCGTGTGTGTGTGTGTGTGTGTGTGTGTGTGTGTGTGTGTGTGTGTGTGTGTGTGTGTGTGTGTGTGTGTGTGTGTGTGTGTGTGTGTGTGTGTGTGTGTGTGTGTACACACACAGTTCGTTTCAAACCCTTCAAGTTACTTACATTATCTTTCATGTATTTGAACAGTACTTCCTCGTTGGCAATTCTGTCCATGGGAGCCATTATAGACTATGTCACTTTATAATGACATTGTCTTATAATGAAGTATATGATAACTGTGCTTCATTGTATAATGCTGTACATGGGAGCCATAGAGTATACAGTCTTATATTGAGACCACCTTATAATGAAGTATGTATATGAATAGTACTACCTCATTATAATGCTCTACATTGGTACCAGAGTATACCACCTTACAGTGAGACTGCATTATAGTGCAATATGTTATATATGTGTATATATATATATATATATATATATATATATATATATATATATATATATATATATATATATATATATATATATATATATATATAGTACTCCCACATAATGCTCTGCATGGGTACCAGAGTATACCACCTGATAGTGAGGCTGCATTCTAATGAAGTACAATATAATGGTGGAAATAAAAGGTACCATCCATGACAATGGTTTCAGGTGCAGCTAAATGTCATAGGCTGTCTTCTGTAGCAATTATTCCACTAAGTGAATTTGAACCATTGTCCTAAATTAAATATTTCAAGTGTGACTTTATTTCCTGTAACTTTTTGTCCTGCATGTCCACCATTACTGTGATTATTTACATTATGACTTTTTGTCCAATAACTTTCTGTCCTATATGTATTTGCTAATTTTTTTTTGTCCTGTGATTTCTTTCCACCTGTAATAGGAATAGTGTTATGAAGTAGAGCATTATAATAAGGTAGTGATCTATGTGGCTGTCATTAAAAAGGCATTCAAAATATAAGCCAGATTATTTGTCTCTGACAGGGAAAGGAAAATGAAAACTTGAACCGTTGTTGGTACCTCCACATTACATAAATCAATTTCTCACCTTGATGGTCTAAGCACCTTGTCATTTACATATACTACTGGTGATGAAAAGGTGACATCCTATGCAAATAAAATAGGGACAAATTATTCAGGGTTTTCATTTTATGGAGAGTAACTGTCATATGGAAAGTTAGTTAACTTCTTCATGGAAATGTGTTCAACATACAGTTTGAAGGAAAGTTTGTTATGCAACAGAAGTTTTTATAGTTATATAGTCATAGGTTTCCATGTTTAAATCATTTAGATATACTAGAACAAGTTGAGTAAACCAATTTTCATAGTTAAAGAATATTTAATATTGATTTGTTTTTGTTTTCTTTTTGTTTTACAGAATTACCTTCCTTCTAGCAGCTTTAACCCTTTTAGGAAACTTTTTAGATATATGATTCCTTGGAAAAGTCAAGAATATTCCTATTTATGTCAACTTTGCCATGGCTTTAAAATGCTTTAGATATATGATTCCTTGGAAAAGTCAAGAATATTCCTATTTAATTTGACTTTGCTATGGCTTTAAAACTGGTTTATTTTTATTTGAAATGTTTTCTGATTGAAACAAGATTTATGAGAATATTGTAAAAATTCATGAAAATCGGATGATAAAGTATGTAAGTTATAAAAAGTTGAATTTCAGTATTTTTTTATAGCAAAATCAATCCATTTGCCCAACTGAGTTTTGGGCAGTCTTTCCTCTGGCAACCTAATTGCACAACAATTCATGCTTCTAGCTGCTAGGCAGAGAAAAGGCGACAGATGCTGCACTTGGTAATTTTGTATTATTAAAAAAATCCTTTATTATTATTTAATGGCAGGTGTAAAATATGCTGTTTGTTTTTGAGAATGTACCAGAATATGAAGTCAGAGCTGATTATAAATTAGAAAAAAAGATTTGTTCTTAAATTTTAAATGGATCAGGTTGAAAATAACATATATTCTGAATAAAATTGTGTGCATGTCGATACTGCAAACTAAGAAAAAATTGAAAATAATACATATGATATGGATGTCTATAGTGCCAATAAAAATATTGATAATAATACAAGTTCCAAATGAAATGATGTGCATGATTATGGTGCCAGTAAAATATTGATAAATGCATATACCAGTAGTAATTGTAGTCATCAAGAACACTTAATCTCATTAAATTAGATCCCATTTGCAAATAATTTTTTTTCTAAACAAAGAAACAAAAGAACATAAAATATTTGCTTAGTTTATTAAATTTTCTAAAACCTCATTTCAGATTAAATGATACTTAATTTATATGCTTTATAGTAATTCACTCGTATATTTCAAGTATTATGGTTAATTGGTAAGGTTTATGGTAATTTAATTGTATATTTCAGGCATGAAATGATATTTTATTGTTATGGTTTACAGTAATTTGTATATTTCAGGTATAAAATGATATTTTGTTATGATTTACAGTAATTTATATCATTTTATACTTCATTTTATATTTCAGGTATAAAATGATATTTTATTGTTATGGTTTACAGTAATTTGTATACTTCAGGTATAAAATGATATTTTATTGTTATGGTTTACAGTAATTTGTATATTTCAAGTATGATGCTTAATTATATTTTTAAGTAATTTAGTTGTAATTTCAGGTTTTAAATTTGTATTAGATCACCATCTCCATTTTGTCCATGATCACAAATGGTTTTTAAAAGTACAGCAAAGCCAGTCTAAAATTACCTTGCTTGCCACATTTTAAAAGTATAAAACCAAGCCAGGCTAAAATCACCTTGTTTGCCATATGTCTTGCCCAGGATTCTAGTTTATTAGTTAAAATGGTGCAAAAGTCAACAAGTGACAGCCTTGTTTACACCAAGAAAGTAAATCTGTTTCTAACACCCTCTTGACTTGGTGCCATGGTTTGGCCAGTTACATGGGGTGATGAGAGGTAAGAAACGACCTCAGTAACCATCATCAGTTAGGAGGTCAGGTCACATGCACACAGATTTAGATTTAGCTTCCCAACTAATGCAAACTGCTTATTCCCTGACCTCCTGGTAGAGTAAGCAAGCTAGTACAGATCTAGGTCTGGCTATTGGTTGCATCAAAATTAGTTACAGTCAAGTTATTTCAGTTTCTTATGTACATACCTTTCTACCAGATCTGAATAACATTAAATATGAATTACTCCAGGCTTTTATTTTGGGAATAAATAAATATGGCAAAATTAGGATAAAATATCGACTCTGCTAATTGGTTTGAATGTTGAATTTCTTTTTTTTTCGAAGGTTCTTCTTTAGGTTTTTTTTTTAAATGTTGGATTTGTGTCATCTCATGAGCTTATTGTAATTTTTTTAAATGGTTTTATTTGATGAATAAGTCAATTTTTGCTTCATATGTTTGGTTTACTTGAAGTTGTGAACTATTTTTTTCTTTTTCTGTACAAGGGAGGGTATAGTATATTGTTTTCTATGTGTTTTAGTGTAACCGAAAAATATTGTAATGTATATTTGTTTAGCTACTTTAGAAATGTGTTGGTTTTAATGTCCCCATAATGCACATTTAATTTTGTTCAGTCTTCCATTTTTTTTTGTCATCTTGCCTTCATTAATATATGGCAGAACATGATTATTTGTTTCTGAGCAATCTTATTGTTGATGTCACCCACATAAAGCTTCCACTTGAAGGTTTTGATATAATCTTCTGGCAGGTCATATATACAGACTGAATGCACAAAAATTGGGTAAATCCTTGCTTCAGTCTGCATTCATGAAGGGCAGTCACTTTTTTCTTCCATAAATCATCAAGGAAATTGATAAAGATAGACAAAACAAATTGAGGTACCTGTCTTTTCCTGTTATCCATCCTTCAGCTTGCATGATTTTTGTTTGTTTACTCTGTTATATTAGAATTGATGGGGGACTCTGGGAAGACGAATTTATTCTGTGTTATGCTCAATAAATAAATAAAGTTATTATTATTTTTTATTATTACACATTATTATCAAAAGTTTTCAGTTGCATGGGAAATTTTGAAAGAAAAGGAAGCAATTTCATTTTGTCCACATTTCTATTTATTCTGAAAAATCTGTACACTGGTCTGCAGTCATCCTGTATATAGCTATAGTACATCATGGCACTGTTGCAGGTGATAAAATGCATTATATGGGACCCATGTCCTCAATTACTTTATCACCATGTTAAATTGTGGGACTTTATTCCCTTTCTTTGTTTACCATCTCCTATCAAGCAAATGAAATTAAGAATTAATACTGTTAGATCAGACTTCACCTTAATATTTCATGTAATCTACTGAGGGTATATCTCAAACTGCTGTAAAGGAGATTATTTATTTATTATTATTTGGGACTGTTCTCACCTGTGCATGACAATAAAACACCTGCTTCCTCTTCAATTCAGATTCCAATGACTGCAGATTAAGTAATGTCTCTAAATATATTTAGAGCTCTTTTTTTGCTGTATTCCAACACATTTGCATTTCTGTTATCAGGCAGTGTCAGACATTGTTATTTTGTTGTGCAAAATAAGATGTATTTAGTTACTTACTCATCATAACATGGATTGCATAGAAAGTAACATCTGTCCAAGATAGTAAGTACATCCATTCAAGCAATCACTTATCCAGTATGGACAGTTTCATTGTTTACTTTGTATTAAACACACACACACACACACACACACACACACACACACACACACACACACACACACACACACACACACACACACACACACACACACACACACACACACACACACACACGGTCTGCTATTGTTAATCCAATAAAAAATTTTGTCACAAAAATATCAGGTGAAGTTAATTTTTGGATAAACATTCAGTTTATGAATGAGCATGAAGAAATTGTTTTCATTTAATGCATCATATAACAGAGACTCTCAGATAAATGGATGCCAGATAAACAAATATAATGAATGTTTTTTATGTCATCTCATGGGGTCCCTTAGGGTACAAAAGGTTCAATGAAATTATCATCAAACTTCAACTTGTAAGTTTGTTAAATTTTCCAATTCAACACAGTGATTGAATGCACATATAGTCGCATCCGCCCAGGATATCAGATATGTTTGCATGATCTCTTGTCCAGTGTGGACACTTTCATAGGATACCTTGTGTATATATATACGCAGTCTTTAATATTGTTTATCCAATACAGAAAAA